>JABCKU010008113.1:0-117356 GCA_018221655.1 Myochromella boudieri | reverse complement strand
GTATCGAATCATATCATTTCACGCAGTGACGGCACCCGAACGAATTGGCAGGACAGCGACATAGAAAAATTACTTCTGTCCACTCCAATCAAGGGATCTTCCAATCCATTGCTCAACCTTAAACCATGCTGATCGCTTCCTTCCATCACCCACAACGCAACCCTGTAGTTGGGCATGTTCACCGCTTTGAATTCAGCGGCATGGTCCCAATCGTTGATACCAAACTCCCAACTCAGCGTCTTCCATTTATTGGATATGCCGAGGTGCCTCGTCATGTAATCGATCGAATTGCGACAGATTACGCCACGTAGATATGCTGTTTTTCCTTCGATCCAGTTCTTGCCACTTGATTTATCTTGTTTTTTTGCTGTCCACTCAATGACAGCACCAGCATTGCTTGGGCAGGCTGTGGCAAGTATGGGGTCGGGTGTTACTGGGAATGAACCTGGAGGTATTATATCGACGCCGAGCTCGCTGCCGTCAGCGAACATTATCTTGTAGTCGCAACCACTCATTAATGCGATGCCATCTGCGTCCAAAATGTACTGCGTGGTGAAAATGATTAGTCCAGGATCTGTGGAGCGTAAAGGATTGGAACTCACGACCGCAGACTGAGTATCGCTAGACTTCTCGCTCGTTTCGTCGGTAGATTGCTTCTGATATCGTTATTAGAAGGTAAAGTATCAAAGACGAAGACCTGAAAATAAATACTCACCTTCTCGGAGACCGTTCCTTCAGCTTGATTCTTAGAATCTGGCACTTTGAAAGCTGAGTTTGTCTACCATTTTATTAGAAGATGAATACGAGATGCGGACCTTGAAGGAAGTGAGAGACAGCTTACCTTGCCACTGTCCATGATAAAAAGGATATAATTGAGAGGTCAGAAAGTTCCTAGGAGTTGATTGAAGGAGAGCAAGAGCTTCCCGTTATTCTTCTTTTCGTGGCACGATTATATATCGTCCAGTGAGGGGCAGCCTCGAATCTTCATAACAGGGGGAAGGGGGACTAGCGTGCATCTAAGAAAAAGGCGGTATTCAAGATTTTGGATGTTCAAGTGTCAATCTGACAAGCTAGCGCGCATTGAGGTCAAAGTTCCCGAGGTGCCATAACAGGATTACAGCCTGACAGGCTGGAATGTTAATCAAACACAGGGAGAAGACTTGGGGAAGCGGGGGTTGATTGGAGCAGTCGAGGGTGTAGGAGTCAGATGAGGACGTGCTGCTGAGGGACATTGAATTCGTTCTGCCACGGTTAATGAGCCCAACAGAATTGGGATTTAGTTACTGGGCCTGCTCCATTGTTGCACATCTTCAAGGCTCTTCAAGGTCTCCCATAGGAAAGCGGTTTTCCTGACTCATTTGATAGTTTCGGTCAGATTGTGCACGGTGACGCGAGACAGTGTGATATTTCGGTCGATTTTGAGGGGTCCGCGACTCGGACGCGTGACGAACGAATTAATTGAAATCGTACAGTATTTCTTGTCATACCAGACATGTCGCAATGTCAGGAAGTTGGCTGGATTTGTATGGTGGGACAGGGCAAAGTGATGAATTCATAGAAGAGCTTGAAGGCATGCGCAGGTGTATGGAAAGCCAGACTGACACGCTACACAATAGGTGACTGTACGTGACTGTACAGATCTGAATCATCATTTGATAACCAACTACCTGAGCTTCTTGGCTCCGACCTTGATCAGTACTTGGGCCACCATACCATAATGTTCACCCTACCCCCTGAACTTATCGACATTATTTGCTATGCCATCGACTCTTCAAGCGACCTTCTAGCATTCGCTCTAACCTCTAAACAAATGAAAGCCATAATCATTCCCGACCACCTCCATTTTCGCCATATACGATTTGACCATCGCCGTTCGGGTGTCTGGAAGATTTTGGCTGAAAATGAAGCGATTGCTGCTCATTGCTTCAGGCTCGATATCCTAGAAAAGGAATCCGACTACGAATTGCAGAAACCACGATTACCTCCTGCACTGGACTTACCAGCGGATCGGACGTTACTGGCTACAGCCATTTTTAACCGACACTCAATTCCCCATAGCCTTATCGTAAATGCAATCCGTGGCATGCATCGGCTTACAGCGTTCCGGTGGTGGGTCACTGAGCCACCGTCGTCCGAGGTCTGGAATACAGTCCTAGGGTCATGTCGGAAGATTGACGAGGTAGACTTCCATGCAATATCGTACGGTAGGAGTCGGCCCTTGTACTTCGTCCCAATACCCTCTGTAAGCCATGCGTTCATTTACCCATGCCGCCTATCTCAGTACAACTCCACAGGTACTCCACATCACAAAGTTTGCTCTCGTAGAATTCACCTTCGCCCCATTGAATCACGACCATGTTGAAGCTCAGAGAAAAGCCTTGCGCGACTTGCTTTTGGCATGCCCTCACCTAGAGGACCTGTACCTATTTCGCTCGTTGGGAGACGATGTGGCAAACATGAAAGATCTTTTTGAAGTTGCCAGTTGGCCTCACCTCCGGAGATTGTCCACCTTCGATTCGTCATTAGATGACTGCCATGACCACTTCTTCCAGGCTCATCCTAGCCTGGAGAGGCTTGCCATCCGACATGCGAGTTCTCGGGTCACATTTTCTAACCTACCGAACCTTAAGAGTCTCGAAATTGACTGGATACCTCTCTTGCATCAAATATCGGATGATGTCCTAGCAGGGTGCACGCATCTCGGATTATCATTAAAGGAACCTGGTCCCGATTACATCCACAAGTTACAGTGGCTGTTGTCTCGGGCAACAAACTTGAGAATATTAGAGTTGAGCGATATGGTCTACGAACAGGAAATACTGCTTTCAATCGTAGAATACATACCGCAGATCGAAAAATTAAGGTTACACGCGCCGCTTTTGGGTACATTCATGTCATTGAGAGTACGCATGGGTCCTATATTACTCTGATGTCCCTTTTCCGCTAACAATTTACTTTGCCATTCAGGACATGGACCCGCTCCTTCGCTCTTTAGGGTGCCTACCTAAACTCACACATTTTAGCCTTTTGGAATCATGCTGGAAATCGACTATCGAGCCAACTACAGGTGAGGTGGCTAGAACTCATGATGTAGGGACCTTAGGTGGCCAAAATCGTTCAGACCCTGACCTGAGAGATTCTTCCCCCACCATCCTAGCGTTGAGCTTGCTATGCACGTATTCTTCGTCGCTCGACAACGTGGAATTGGCTTCGTACGATGATTACGGCAATAGAAACATCGTGACCACCTGGGTTTTAATTCAGCGTAACCACGACGGAAGTTATGCTGGTCATAGTGAAACAAAACGGCCATTTAATTGGAGTGGGTGTTATTACGGCGCTCAAGTCTTTCGCTAGTAGATACCTACTTCAAAATGGCATTGATAACAGTTATGATTTCCGTGAAACTGATTGAGGAGCGGGATCAATTTTACTGGCAAGAATAGGTATTGGAAATTGCTATGGCAGCTTTCAGGGATGGAGACTGGCTGCGACGATACTAGCCGATAATGGGCAGGGAAGGGGTAGCACTGAATCGAAGGAAAGCTGTGAGATCTCGAGAGCGTTAACAAAACCTATTACTGTTGGCGGCGGGTGGACTAATCAATAGACCAAGAAGAAGTGGATGCAACGGCTGTTGCGCGGAGTAGTTGTGGTGGTAGTGAGAGTGAGACAAAAGGCGAGCCATGTCTTCTAGGGGGTAACAAGGACGCCAGAGACACAGAGAGGTCAAGCGGGACGCATCTCTAGTTCGGCGGTGAGAAAATGAACAATACCTGGACAGTAAACTGATCACTAGCACTACTGATCATGACCGCCACCAAACCTCCCCAAAGTTCAAACTGAATGTATCATAAAATGTTGAGGCAGGAGAGGGATAATCATATGGAACGTATGCGTCGACGTCCTAAATGCCGCTACATTCGAGTACCAAAAACCTAGAAGAGGCGATCGACAAATACATGGCTGTGGTTGGAGTCTGAGATCTGAACGTTGAAAACGTTGAATGTTGAACGACCTGAAGGTACAGACCGAAGATCTGATTCTGACTAATCAGCCCACACGCAAACAGATGCCATTTGAAGCACTCTCACAATCATGTTCACTAAAAACACCTCTCAGCCTGACACCAGGTCTTCTTACCCCCTCGACCAGCCACCACACCAATGCTATCTTAAAAACTACAAACCGCCAACTAGCTGTTTTTAGTTGGTCTTAAGGTAGTTATATACTATAATTTTACACAACCAATAACACAAGTTCAATGTGTCAAGGTCACTCTACGCGGCAAAATATACGCAAGACGCAACCCACACTGTGAATGGCGAGAACACCGAGATGTCAGTTTTTGCATGTCATTTACGTAAAAACGAACGGTCAGCATAAATCTTGCATAGTGTAATAATCTTCTATGCTGACCGAGAAATGCAGGCCCCCGTGGAAAATGGGGATGGGAATCGAAAACTACAGTACGTTGTGGCATGTGGGTGGTTAATTTAACTGGATAAAAAATGTCATTTCTCTAACGTAACCACAAGTCATGATATCCGTGTTCATAACATCAACTGAAATCGGTCAGGTGGGTTCATCCCTGTTCATTCAAGGTTCCCGCCCACTTTCCTCCGACCTCCATGACCCCCTCACCAACGCCCAGAGATTCCGGCCACACTAAACAGGAGCCCAAACGAGAGCCAGGCGCATCCTGGAAAGACTTGGACGAGCACCACCTTCCAAAAAATCGCCTGTCGATTGTACGTTTTCCCCTACGTTTGACTTTCCATCGTGCTCACTCTATCAGGTGTCCATTGGCTTGATGATCACCGTTTTTTTAGCGGCACTGGATCAGGTTTGCGTTAGAAATATTGAACGCGTTGGTATATCTTATAAAATTTAGACAATTGTTGCAACTGCGTTACCCACGATCGTCTCCCAGCTTGGTGGAGGCAAGAATTACAGTTGGGTTGGAAGGTATACCTTCCTTGTTTCCCTTCTCAACGGCCTCACAAACAATCGGAATATAGTGCATACTTGCTTGCCGCAGCCGCGTATGTCCACCCCGAAACCCACACCTAAATTGTCCAATTGACTTGACAAAGTCTGTCTCCTCTTTACGGCAAGCTATCGGATTTGATTGGGAGAAAGCCAATACTCTATAGTGCTATTTTTATATTCTTGGTAGTTAAACGCTCGGCGTTCGCACTCGAGATACTCTGATACTGAGAGGAAATTAGGTCGGATCCGCCCTGTGCGGTTCAGCACAGTCAATGGTATGACACCTATTATTATTAGGAAATTTCCTGTCTTTGATTGTTGGGTACGGCAGATATGGCTGATTGTAGCCAGGGCCGTACAGGGTGTTGGCGGAGGTGGTATCATACAGCTGGTATACTTCAACTCAATCACTTCGTTTGAGGATAGACACTAACGATCGACGTGCACCAGATTTACATTACAATCAGTGATATCGTGCCCTTACAGGAGTATGTCCTTTCCTATCCGATTATCCAATTTGACCCAATACCTTTTCAGACGTGGGAAGTACGGTGGTCTAGTTGGAGCAGCTTTTAGTATCGCCAGGTAACGCTGTCGTTTATCTCAATGCGAGGAGCTTCCTCATATTTGTAGTGTCATCGGCCCGCTCCTTGGAGGTGTAAGTCCTCCGACAGGCAGTCAAAACAAAAAAGTACTAAGCCGTCGTACCCTGTTAGGCTTTTACAGATCACGTCTCCTGGAGGTGGTGCGTGCATGAATTTAATTTACCTGTTCCCCACTCGCAACTGACCTTCATACCATATTCAGGTGTTTCTTTATAAACCTGTATGATGCCTTGGACCTTTTTTTTCACATTGACGGGGCCACTGATATGCGGTGCATAGGCCTACTGGTGGGATTGCCGTTGCAATCTTATTCTTCTTCCTCAACACAAATCCTCATCAGGGAATGTCGCTTAAGGACCATATGCAGCAGTTTGATTTTATGGGTCTCGGTTTGATGGTTGGTGGTGTCATTTGTTTGTTGCTTGGGTTCAATTTCAGTCAGACCAGCTGTAAGCCTCCCGTTCATTTTAACGAGAAGAGGCCTTTGATAGATTTTAATCAAAGGGTCAGCGGCGAGAACTATTGCCCTTCTGGTTGTCGGTTTTGCCCTTTTGGTGGCTGGGGCAATAAACGAATTATTCACGGGGCGTTCACCAATTATCCCCCCTCGGTTGTTCCATGTTCGTATGTCGCCTATCCAGATTTCTCCAGAAGGCTGATCAACAATCCAAGACGAGGACGACAGGCATAATATTAATTACGTCGTTTTTCCATGCCTTAACATTCTTTGCGGGTACGAATTTGCTATTGCTAAATAACGGTTGCTCATTCGTCGTGGCAGCTGCATTCTATCTTCCCGTATATTTCCAGACCCTTGGCTCATCTGCGACAAAGGCGGGCGTGGAGTAAGAATATACGTACACCATAACACTATCTATACTCATCAGCTACCCCCTAGAATGTTACCGTTCTCCCTCGGTTGTTCACTCACCTCGGTGCTCGCAGGAATCGTCGTTTCTCGTACCGGGCAATATCATCCGACAATATGGATTTCGTTTGCGATCTATGCCATTGGGATGGGACTCATGTACATGCTAGACAGAACTTCCTCTACCGCTGTGAAGGTCATTTTCCCGCTGATTACGGCGCTGGGCCTTGGCAGTTTGTTTCAAGTACGCCAGCTCAATTATTTATGATACGACGCTGACGGCGAGTCTTAGACGCCTCTGATAGCCCTTCAGGCTGCCATGCCTAATAAAGATATGGCGACGAGTACATCTACATTTGGTTTCGTTAGGCATGACGATTATTATATTCTAATAGACGTTTGCTCAAACTCGAACAGGACTATAGGAGGGGCCGTTGGAATCACTGTAGGGCAGGCCATTTTTACAAGTGTGGGTTTTCTAATTCCCGTCTCGATTGATTGTGGATTTAACTTTGAGCATGATAGACGGTTAGCAAGAAAATTGCCAAGATTCCCAACATATCCCTCGACGTATCACCAGGAGCATTAAGTGAGAGCATCCGTCAACTAAAAAATATACCCGTAAGTCGTCTAAATTTCTTCGGGTCTAAAAGGGTATTTATCATTCCTAACATTAGGACCCAACCCAACGTGCAGCAGTCATTGATGCCTTTGCGCGCTCCATCAGCACAATTTGGTTGGTGATGACGCCTATAATCGGTGCTAGTTTCTTGATGGGTACGCGCTATTCTACCTCACGGTCTAAACTAATGCCCAAGTTTTGGCGTAGTATTGTTCTTACGCAACTATACGCTGAAGACCACTGTTATCCGTCAAGACGACCCTCAGAGGAGCAAAGAGAATCCTGACCTTGAGACAGGGAACGGCGATCATCATCTACCAACGACTTCTGGACCTGCTAATGAAAGTGGCAGTATAGTTGGGGAGAAGCATCCTGTGGGGGAGGATATATCGGAGGAGGGTCGTAAGTAGGGGTTCACAGAAATGACACGGATCCATTGTAGGTAGTTTCGGAACCGGTGTTCTATCGGTGTACTGGTCTGCTCTGTTCCGTCCTGATGGTAACCAGTAGTATATTTTTTACAGTTCATGAGCTTCCATAACACTGTTGATATGTTCAGAACTTTTGAGCCGAAGGAGTGAAGCGCCTCGAATAATGAATTGGATCTACTACTGCACACCACCTTTACATAGGAAATGATATTCCGAAAGTTGAGGAATTTGTGAATGATAATCGTTAATGATCATCAATGACTTGTATTCCATCAATGTAACAGCAAAACATACCCATCAGCAGTCTCTTACCAATTTCTTGGGACAATTTGATACCTTATTCTGCCCTTTGTTTGGTCCTCCTGCCCATAGTCAGATGAGCACCGCCTCGTATCGACTATCTATCTAAAAGCTTAGACGCCCAGGGGCTTTCCAAATAACTGAGGGAACATGATATGGTGTCGCGAAGGTCCATATTGATGGTAGGTGTCAGCCCTCTTCTGAGCGTACACGGTAAATAATGATTAAACGTGTAAGAAAAATGAGAAGGATACATATACATGCAAGTATGAAAGCGTTAATGTAGTTTTGAAGGATAAATGGACGGCTTCGCTAGCAAGTAGAGTAAGAGTGTAGGAGAACGACTATCCCATGTACTGGCTGTATTGAGTGCGCTGAAAGACATGGTCAGAGTCACATTAGTGGACTTTCCAAGGTAAAACAGAGGCGCGCACCAATTGCTGGATTGCTGCACGCTCCGTTTCTGGAAACGCGTTGATTTGCTCTTGTGTCAGGTTGAAGACTTGCATCAACATGGACTATAAATATCGTTTAGTCGGTTACACCGGTAATCGTTTCAACTCTACGTACTCGTTGATCTTCGCTTATTGCTGAAGTAGACGCAGCTGCTGCGGGCTGTTGGGCTGGGGGCTGAGTCTGTACTTGAGGCGGTGGGGCCATTGGCGGTGCAACTGGTTGTGGTACCCCATAATATGATGATATTGGAGGCATACCTGGCATACCTGGGTGCATTGAGGGATGCTGTGGGGGTTGATGATGAGAGAACATCGCTGACATGGGTGGAGCCGACATCGGGGGTGGGACAAGTGAGGGGATGTTTGGTTGCATGGGAGGCTGTGCATATCCTGGAACTGGGACTGGAGTTGACTGATATCCTGCCCGAAGGTGAGGAGGTGGAATGGGTGGCCGTGCTGGTGGTGGCGGTGGCGGGGCTGCAGATCCTCCTCCGGATGTGGCTGCTAGCATACGCTGTAGGATCGCAGGATCGACAATTTTATTGAGAAGGAGAGATTGAAATAGAGCATAGGCAAGCTGGGGATGGCCAATTAACAAAGTTCTTGCTTGTTCGGGGTGTGTTATGACATAGGCCTACAAAGCTCGTCATTAGCACATTGTGATACAATCGTGCACCGACGCACCTTCATCTGAGCAAGGACTTCCATGAGCCGATTCGGTTGCATGCCTGCCAATGTGTGGCTGATATAATCTAGTGCCGAAGCACCTTGTGGGACGGGAATACCAGATGGTAGTCCAGCCAGAACAGAATCGTGACGTGTATCACCTGGAGTGCGCCATTGACTGCGCGGTTCTGATGGACCAGGAACCCCGCCATCTAACAGTTCGCCGCGCACTGTTGTTTTTCCTTCAAGGAATGGATCTGAGTCGGCGAGATCGATTCTGAGGGGCCGGCCACCAACATCGGTATTATTGAGGTTCCGTACAGCAGACATGGCGGTGTCGTGGTCTTGTAAGGATAGTGAAAACAAGTGACGAAGATGAGAGTGATATGACATACCAGCGAATTCACAAAATCCATATCCTCTAGGCTTGCCTGTGTCTCTGTCAAAAACCAGTCTGAGTTTAAGCTTGTAACATATCCAAACACAAGGCTAAGTTGGAATGGCGGCACCTAAAGCCAACAACCTGCCCGACAGACTTAAAGACGTCTATAAGCTGCTCCTCACCCATATTGTAAGGGACATTGCCCACTGTGGCATATAAAGATTAGTCGTAAAAACTATCACATTGATGGCATACCAAAAACGACTTTGCTCATCCGCTCCAGGACAAACTGTCAAATTTTCTGGTCGATTCGAGGCGCGTGAAAACCCGATGGTCCGGAATACGACAAAGCCGTGGAAGTGTACGAATAAAAGTTGGACGCGTTGCAGTCTGAGCGCGTGCCGACTTCCGTTTGGCCGTATTTGGATCCAATTGAACTGCTTAGTCGCACGTTATTAGTAAGCTCTAAAAACTATTCCATATGACTCACGCCTTGCAAGTTCAATCCTCCTCGCATATCTCGCCAACGCGTCAGGCTCCCTCTGCTCGAGGAACAGGGCTGCGGCCTCCTGGAAATATCATATATAGCCGCTGTCGCCGCCTACTCACTGCCTGGAGCTGGGTGGAATATATTTTTCCTGACGTTGCGCAGTAACCTATGCACCTTACAATATACAGTACAGTGCGTGGTTATATCCAATTCGATTATTTCTGCTTTGAACCTGTATATAAGCTGAAATGTTTCTCGCCTGCTGCATGCCACTCTCCAAATTCTGGATTCTTTGGTGCGCAGTTGTGAGTCAAAGAGCTGCTCCGGAATGACTTCGTCTGTGTTCTCATTCACGCCTAGTCACTTCTACGAGTCTCGCCCGAGTGTTTCTGACATCTCCAGGAATCCAGCCAGTTCGAGAATAGCGGAGCCATGCGTCTAGCACAGCCACGAACTACGTTTGTTGCCGAGTCCCCTTCTGGCTCTCGGGCTGGCTTCCTCTGGCCGATGACATGCTCCAATAGCTTTCGGGTACTACCTACGGGGCGACGGATCATAATAATTGCGTACATATTTCGATCGAGATGATGACTCGAATGCAATGCATACCGGCATAAGCCGATGAACTCGTATATAAAGGGAACTTTTGGAATTGAAGGTGGTTTAGGCCTCCCCTACCCCCAACTTTATCTCTAATCTCTGCCAGTGTGCCGCACGAATCATCAGGATGAACACCCACCCAGACTGGCTTAAAAAACGATCCCACTCCACGCCTCTCTCATCCGAGTACCTGCGCATTCGATCAAAAGACTTTGCAAAACTCGTTGACATGGAGGTCAAGCTTCGCATGAGGGCAAAGAAACTCGCCTACGACAAGAGGTTCCGACCAATGAACCCTAGGCCTGTGAGTTTCTCCCAACCTCGCTACCTTGTACCTCGGTAAGTCTGATCCACTCGTTCTCGCTCCATAGTCATTTACTAACAATCAATTCTAGAATGGAGATTATCGATAATAAAGCGCTTGGTAGACTCCTTGCCAAATTGGAGATTCCTGACGTCAGTCCTGACGCAGTGAAGCTAGAACTCCAGCTTGACATCCTCACGGTATCTGGGGAGCGGGAGCCTCAGCTCTCCGCTGTACCTTCGACATATCGGACTGGCTTCCAGCATCACAGTCAGATTGCACTCACTGATAGCGATCCCCGAGCTCGATTTATCGTTCTCGGCGGCGGCCGTGTAGAATCTGCGCCATTCCCTCAGCAACCTCCGGTTTCTCTACAAATTGATGACAGCAGTAATGGTGAACACCCTTTACTTGGTAGGAATACCCCTGTGGATTTAATATCCTACAACGAGCTGCGCTACGGTCCATTCCGCCGCATTCTTCGTGTTGCCCCTGGAACTAAGGTGACTTCCGTCTTGTGTAAAATATCTTCCATTGGTTAACATCTCTTCTCAGGCAAGCGACATCAAAGCTACGTTCAGTAATGGCATGCTCTTCGTTTCATGGCCAAAATCACCAAGAGCCCCTGAACAGTGTTCTGACAAAACAGAGTCAGCGGCAGTCAAGATCTGCGCTTCCGATACTAGTATCACTCCTGTCACTGTGAAGGTCGAGTCAGTGGATACCTAAACATGACAACGATGTCCTATTTTAGGCTCTTCTCTCCTACACCACATTACCATTTCTTGGGGCTCTTGATGGGGATAGCTTTTCTTTCCAACATATCATATGGGTACACAGTTTTGGGAAGTCAGGATCTTTTATGACAATCAGTATAATTTGGACTTACTTATCGTTTTGGATATCGGACACACTCCGCTCATACTAATATGCATTTATATACTACTCATGTATTTCTATGCGAATTTACGGTTACAGGCTATATTACAACTATTTTACTTTACGATACCACATATATAACCTCAGCTTGATATAATGATTTGATGATACACGAAGATTTGATGGATGTTCCGTTGTCGCCCTACCGAAACGACAGATGTGGGCACTATGCGATAAGCAAGCAATCGACATAGAAACGATAAAACGTACTGTGCATAGGAAGGAACAGCTCTTCGTAACCCCAGTTTCAGAAACCAGGATGTCTTCTGCTTTGTGGTTGGACGGGCCCACAGTGCGCCACAGTGCTCGGTACTGAGCTCATAACTCATATAGCCTGATCGGCGGGTTTGAAGTTGACACTGTTGGTTTCCGAAGAACGGCTTATTTCGAGTCCACAGACCGCCCTTCATTCACCGATTAATGAATTTGTCGATGGCATTGAGGATAACGCTATGAAAACATTCACTGGGATTTCACTTTCTGCATAAGGGTGACAGCAGAGTAACAGCAGGGTGATACTGTCGACAGCGGCACCGTAGCAATCGAACAGATATGCTATCGGAACGCTCACTTTTCCAAACTGGGCTAGGGGTGAAAAAATGCCGTGCAAGCCGCCATTCTGGTATCAGACTAAGGACCACTAGCCCCCAGTTGTATTACGACAGCTTCCAGGGACACGTCTCACATCTTGGGCACTCAGCTTGAGCTGTGTCACTAGGGGGTTCATGGTCACTGCTGTGTCTATATCACTATAATGGAGGAGCTTCGAGATGAAGAGGTAGCCTAATCGAGTAAGATGGGAATGGGAGGGGAGATTAGGACGCATTGGTATTTCTGGGATGAGTAGGCAGAAGAATGCTCTAAACCCTGACTCGTAAAGCGTCTGACTATTAGGCATCAGGAAGAGCTCTCTAAGTGCCCCTAAGCACGTTGGTTGCGCTTGGAGTCTTGGACACGAGGCCGTATCGGTACCGTCAGACTCGTGACTATGAACCACGAAGTTAACACGAGTTGCGAGAAAAAACAGTATATGACTCACGATAACATCTCGCGAACCAACGGTGGCCAGGGAGATTCTCAGTACAAATGTCCATATGCACATGAAGATCTATGAGGATCACCCGCTGAGAGCAGCCACAGCCTCGTCCGTGGAAAATCTTTAAGCCATGCCCCAGCAATTACAGAGGGGGACAAAGCAGTGCCTTCCACACGTTGTCATTGACATTTGTGCATTGTGCGACATATTTAGAATCGCCAGACTGCACGCTCACAAATATGACTCAACTCCGCAGCCGTTTTCTGGACAACCCACTCGATGTCACGAGAAGTTAAGGCCAGGATTGGAAGTAAAATCACTGGCACTCACAATCCATACATAGGACCACATCGATATCTGCGATTCCAACCTGATCGCCAGCCAAGATTTCACTGATGCTGCGCATGATTCACCGCCAGCGCCAGGGGAAGGGGAAAAAGCTGAATAACCTACTATTTTCGGGCTGGGCACTGGTATACGTAAAAGATTCATTTTGAACGTTATGAAGTAAGTGCATTATCGTTGGTCATAGGCCCCTTGAGTCATCTTTTACGCCTAATATTTGTCTGTTTCGTCATGCGTTTCAAGTATCAAGTACCATGATCCGTGATGATATTGAGTAAATACCGGGAGCTTCGATAGTAGGACCACAGTTCGAGTCAAATCTTTTTTAGGTGATCAATTTGATGTGTTACGCCGGAGAGATGAAAAGAAAGTAAATTCAAAGTAAATTAACGCTCTGTACAGTGAGTCCACTTACTTCAAAAACCTATCCACCAAAATTAATCCGGTACGATTGAACGCGGAGTATATAGTTAGTCCTCGAAATGGTATACCTACATAGAGGAATTGTTGTTGAGGCTTAACAGGGTTTATAACGATTATGATTTGGAAGGTTCCAGCATATCACGTAAGCATTGATAGACTGATAGCATTCCTACTCCGTGGTACTCGGACAACAGGTTCATGAACTGTCATATCTGACAAACAGTTCGTGGCATCAACCATAAAACTCGTATTCCGAAGCAAGATACATCCGTGAATCCTTCTGTCTAATACGAACTAAAGCAAAACCAAAGGGTAGAAAGTAGAGGGGTATCAAGTCAAACCGCGCCTGTGAAGAGGCTGAGTCCGATAAGACAGTAAAGCAGCATACTCGAGCTCACAAAAAGTTTTTGGTGTTTTATACTGAAGAGAGACATCCACAGTACTTTGCCCACATGCCCTTGAAACAAGTTAAACAATCGTGGGCTGGGAGACAGATCAAAGGACCTACTTGGGCCTGCTCCTTTGCTTCGTCAATCCGTTGCTGCCCATCTTCGCCCTGGATATACTCTGCCGTTTCCTCTGCCTTCTCCTTTGCTAGGTCTTTTGCAGTTTCTGTCACGTATTCTGTGCCTGCCTCCCTAGCAATAGCTACAATGTTATTGAGATAGGGACCACAGCGTCAAATAACAGGCCACGTACACATCGGAGTTTTGCCACCAGGTTGATGTGATTCGGCCATCCTTGTGCGTGAACTCGGGAGTGTAAAGGGAGACTTAGTGGTGATGGCAGGAGCAAAGAAAGAGGTGTCCACGCCACGAAAGTCAACTTATACAAAAAATTTTCATACAGGGTTGCCATGACAGAGATGAACCGACGTCCCTGAATAGCTTCTAAAGACTCGAAACAATGCCCGAACAAGTCGCGCCCGCGCTCACTTGTCAAACTGTCCAAGGTTAAAGTCGTATTCTGACACACTACATCTAGTATGATCAATCAACAGTCTTTAAAGGTGTGAAGGACTTGCCAGATCTGCCACCAATCAAGTCAACGTCGTCAAACGTCCAAGAGGTGGGCGATAACTTGAAGCGCTAATCAAATACCTGAAGGGGGGGATAGTTAGAGCACTGAAAGTCCTACGTCGAACGCGGAGCTGCAGCACTTCAACGTGCTGCGGAGGAAGGTTCATGCTGTAATCGGACTCATACGGCAGGCTTTATACCGCGCATCATACGTCATCGTAGGCTATGGGAGATCGAGACTGCCACACACTTATGATTGCAGGATGATGCAAAGAATTGGATGTGTCAACCTGTGAGAATCACCAAGGTACTCATAAGCACTCATATCATTAAATACAGAAGTGAGAAATCCGTAAGCATTCCGATGTAAGTGCAGTCACGGTCCCTTGATTGATAGCTGCCTGCGGTGACTTAGTACTCTGCAGTACTTCAGAGAGTTTATCATGAATAAACATTTCGATAAGATGAGACGATCGAGGTGCGGTGAAGAAATTTCGTTTTGTATCCCCCATGTGGTTGTTATTATCAGGATTACCTCAACCTGTCGAATATGATGAAAGTGATAGGTGCGGCGTCATGGCGGGAGGTGGGAGGATTGTTTACATAATGTGAATATTTGGTCTCATGATCAGTTTCCCATCCCTCTGAAGTTTGGGTAGTGGTTAGTTCTTGTCGACTTGCTGAGAGAGTTGAACCCATTTGCACCCTGCCTGAATCTTCATCAATGCCTGTGTACCAGCGGTCAATTCGAGGTGAATCGTCGACTACAGGCATTAGCAACGTATCTCCAGAAGAGCATCATACGGTGATTACAACCAGCAATGGAAAAGTCACGAATAACAAAGCTACAAGGCGGATCAGGTACGCCTTATGGATGCTTGTTCATACGAAGAAAACGCTGAGCGTAACTAGAGGAGAAATTGCTTGCGCCGAATGCCGTAGACTGAAGATTCGGTGTGACAAGATTGTACCTTGTTCAACTTGCGTGAAGCGAGGTTGTGCAGCGCTGTGCCCTAATGGTTTGGTTACCGTTCTCTTGAGCCCAATATGTCAGTGACATAAGTTTTTTCGTCAAGGTACCATTCCGCCCGGAGAAGGGAGCCGGTGAGAGATACTGTCCATAAAAGTACTATTGATCTTGAGATATGTCCGTAGATTCGTTTTGGCGGCAACTGATCACTTGCGTCAGAAGATGGTTAATCTGGAAGCTCGGATGCATTCTCTGGAGGATGCTCTGGCCATTGTACAAGCAAATAGCTCTGATCGACCTCATCCCCTACTCGCTGTTCCTTACGAGTACGACGATGAAGATGAACCAACATTAAAACCCGTTGTTGAAGGGCCGGTGGCATCGGCGCTATCAGAGCCTCTTGGTTCACTCCATATTGACAGCCAGGGATCTGCTCGTTTCTTCGGGCCATCTGGGGGATCCGAGGTTCGTCCTTTGAACTATAATTGTACTCGTCTGCCTATTCTTGCTAATATGTTTTTAGAGTTTGCTACTTGTAAGCGTGGAATATTACGAAATTAATACGACGCTTCAATTAGCTCACAGACTGCGATGGATCTCGAAGGGAAAGCTTCGTCCAGAACGAAACTGCAAGAATTAGACGATTCCTACCTTCCTCGAGAAATAAATACTTGCTATCGGTCATTTCCATTTGCGCCCTTAGGCATACAACCTACTTCTGTCCAGCCCATGATAGAGGCCTTTCTGCCACCTGTTGAGCGGGCAGTATACCTTTGCGAAACTTTCATGGAGCACCTCACTTGGATGTTTCAAATAGTGACCCGTCAACAAGTCATCAAGGAACTCATTCCCGCGATATACAAAGAAGTTCGCGTGTCATATGGACCACACGACCTCGCCTTGATGCTAATTGTTCTTGGCATCGGGACACTAGTGGATCTCAACCTACCGCCGTACAGTTTGGAGGCTCAGCATTACTATAGATTGTCTCTTGCTGCGCTTGCGCTTCAACCCGTCCTGGGTGATCAGTCTGTTGTCACGATTAAGGTATCGAGTCTTCATTTATTTTACGTGGATGACTTGCTGATCAATCGTTGAATCCGTTTAAGGTTCTCCATCTTATGAGCATCTATAATGGCATGAGCGGCAAGGAGAGCAATCTAGAACAGTCGTACGCGTTGCTTGACCTAGCAAGCCAGGTGGCTATGAAAGTAAGTCAAATTATTGTCTCTTGTCAACTCCTCACAAATCAATTTCCGATTGGAAGATTGGATTTCGTAAGTCCTGCTTGAAGTTTGGTGGTGATATATAAATTACTGTTTTACAAGATATCGATCCTTCTCAATGGGGTTTTTCTGGTAAAGATGCATACGAACGTAGAGTATATTTTTGGAACCTCATGGCAGGTGTACTTTGGCAGGTGAGAAATCCAATTTTCAAGTTAAACTCGGTATTTCTTACCTAGAAAATGCCATTCAGAGCCTTGTCACAGGACGTCCGCCAGCTTTGTTAATGTCGTACATTGATTGCCACCTCCCCACGGAAGAGGAGGAAGATCTGTTTCAGCAAGATGAGGTACCGCTTGGTTGTAAGTCTCTCATTCATCGCTATATTTGCATAGATTTACTGTGATTCTTAGTCGGAATATGGGGCTTCCGGGTCAGCGTGGAGTGTATGATCCCACTTATCAGAACTACGTTGGCGGTAAAACCACCCTCGTATCAGGCCATTCTTGACCTGGATCGTAAAATACGTGACTTTGTTAAGACTACCGACGAGAATGGCTCAAAGGAAACTCGGACTGCCACATCGATGGCCATCTTTGTTAGGTCTCACTACCAAGCTCTTCGTAAGTATTCTGGGGCCGTCAGCATAGTCGCTCCCTGACCTCCAAACAGTGCTTATGTTTCTTCATAGAGGATTCTTTGCACAGGCGATGACTGATAATCCGCTGGATCCACTGGGGTCTTCATATGGACAGTCCGTCCTGGCTGCATATTCCAGCGCTTGTCTCGTTCTTGATGACACCAAATCTCAGTACTTCAAGAAGCCGTTGCTCTGTGCACGAGTGTGGAGGATATGGTCTCTGGCCTTTTCGGCGGCGGTGAGTATTAACCTTTATTTTATTTCTAGCCACCTTGCCAATATATATATAGGTTATCGTCGGGACCGTGGCTATACGCGGGACACATCTCAATCTGGAACCTTCAGCCTTTGAGGAATTCGAGTCTGCTTGTGCGATGTTTGGAAGGGCGGCAGAAACCAGCAGTCGTGCTGCCAGAGCGATGGTAGGACTCTGTTTGCCACCCGATTCAAATCACTTATTTTTCCGAAGCCTATTTTGAATGTCATGCTTCAAAAGGCTTTTCAGGCACGCGAACGGTACACTCAGAAAAGATCACCAGTAGTGCCTGAGCGACAATTAGACGATGAATTATCAATCTTTGGAGGTCAGACGCGTCTGGTCAATCCACCACCGTCCCTTGCTGTATTGAAAACAACGCCCTTCGCTGCAAGTAAACCTGCCCCACCATTATCTCGACCAGTGAATCCACCGGAGCGACACCCTTCGAAGCCATGTCACAACACATATCGAGACACATTCCAAGCGACTTTCGCAGATCTATCTGGTGGATGGGATGGCTTGTTTCACGAGATTCCACAGTCATTTGGCAAACCTGGACTACCGGCTGCTATTCCTGGCTTTGGCGAAGGAACCATGTTGGACGATCGGTGGTCTTCTTTCATGCACAATTATAGCATCGTTTCGGAGCCTGCACAGAGCCAGCACTATGAAACCCCTAATCGCATACTTGGAGCAGACTACCTGGGTTCCTAATATTTGAGGACATTTGAGAGGATTGAAAAATAATTATCTGAGGCTCTGTTCAATAAGGAGAATTCATAGTACATGTCTAAGTTTAGCTTTCTGGTGACTTTTTTCACAGGTTCCTGTTACAATTGGGTGGACAATGTTCAGCTAAGATGTATATTGTTGTATAAGATTATAGGCAATCATACCGAAGAAGGTTCAAAAAACATTCTCAAGTTTCAGTTGGAATTGCCATGTTTTGACTAGCAGCAGGCTGTTGTGATGTGACAGATTTTGAGAGTGTATCATCCGCCCTGGTCTTTGCGAGATCCTTCTGGATCTCCTTGTCGAATTTGTCTTCGTTGAATGAATCTCCACAACAAGAGCCACAACATCCGGTCATTCTGTTTCGATTACAACAGCCTCCTGCACCTAACCCCGCTGCAGTGGTGAGTTTAAGGTAGTTAGCGAAGGAGCTTCGTTTGTATGAACCATGTGAACCAACCTTGATTGCACCATGTCTGCAACGAGGCACTTCCACAGAGGCCTTATTAGGAAGAAGGGAGTTATTGAGACTTCACAGTTGAACAAAACCTTAAAAAGTGAGAGAGTACTCACAAAAGATGCTACAACATGCAAGGCAAGCTGTGTCAGTATCTGACATGTGAAATTGGATGCTGTGTTGGTAGGATGGGAAATGGTGGTGGGAAGCAGAATCGTTGGGGAAAGCGCTCAAAGGAAAGGTTCTACATATAGTCTAGACTTCTTGAATCTGGCTGTTAGCTTCTATTAATTTTAAACGAACCGATATCAATGTACAGCATCCAAAGTTTCTTTTTCGGGCACCCTTGACCGTTAACAGTACTTAAGCTACGGTAACACTGGCAGCCATGGTATAGATCACTACATCATCTATTTGTTGCACGCGCAGTTGTTGTTACCCTACACACATGCTCGGGAAGATTACGTAGGAAGAATAGAGTGGAGCGTTTCGTCCAAAACTGCCTGCTCCATACTTGGAAACGGCCATCGAGATGCCAGTAGATTGGTGTCGAGGAACGACCAATTAGGTGATGGCGTTGCCCGTATATGGGAGAAGTCTACAACAGTGTAAGAGCTTTTGGGCTGTAAGTGCGCTGTGTTAGTGTAAGTGGCTGAAATAGAGGACGCTCATACTTTATCGTTCATGTATGGCAATGATACATGAGGGTATCGACCAAAACGAATTTCAGAGGAGTGTTCGATGATAGGGTTAGATGTGATGGAAAGATAGACATCCACTTTATGGGAGGTGTGCATCCGAAACTGCAAAAAAGGTATTGTTAATTGACCATTCTCGGACGGGAAATCATATACCTGGTGGCAGCCTACAACGACTATGCACCGTTTGAGGTCGTGGATCAGGATACTGCCATCAATAGGGGGCAGTAGTATTATCGTATCTGTCAGGTTTTGGACATGGAATGCGGAGATATCCAACGAAGATTGGATGGGGTGGCCATTAGGTGGAAGTAGATTCACGATGCAGTGATCAAGGTCGTGTATGGAGAGACCCACACGAGACGCGGATTTAGGAATGGATTCCAAGCCCAGATGTTGATGAGATCGAGAAGATATCCTTAAGTTCGTAGCGATAGCTGCATTAGCAGGCAGGGAACATCCTTGTTCAAATTTGGATGAATCGACTTGAGGTGCTGATTGTAAGGGGTCAGGTGTTTTGCGCTTGAACGCAAATTTTCGTTTCTGCCTTGAAGGTACTGGCAGCTCCGACAATGACTTTTCTATAGCTTTTTGTTGCTAGCAAAGTCCCAAGTCAATAGATAGCTGAAGTAGCGTAGGGAACGAACCTCTCTGAACTGCCGTTGGTCATAGCTAGGAAGTGAACTAGTTGCATCAGAAAGGCTCTTGGACAGTTTAGCCAATTCATTAGAGAAATCTAGGAACAGTTCCTCCGATACCGACGCGAACGACTTGGCGTTGTCAATACGGGATTCCAAGTCTATTGGATTCAAAGTCCCTTGAGATTAGGAAGACGTCTATGATAGAATATACGCAGACCAGAGCGAGATGTCTGGAATTGTGTGGCAAAATTCTGGGAGAAGGTCCAAGCCAAATTCGACATATGATTTGTTGGTGATCGCGGTTGAACAACTTGGGACAAGGGAGAGACCGTTCGGCAACTGCCGAGCATCCGCGTCATACCCGCCATAGTCTCCTCAGTTTGTTGAGTCTTGTTATCTGGTATTCAACTACATAGTAACTCGATATCACTAGAACCAGGCCGTAAGCTCAGCCTGTCCCTTCTAGACCTGAAACCAACTGCGTTTCAGAAAAATTGCCAAAGACCGTGACGTCACTACTGTAGAATAAGCGACGTTCTGCAACCACTGTGGGTGAATGCGGACTGTAACAGGACTCTAAGGTGGCGGGAGGCAGCGGTAGCGCACTGCAGAAATTGGGTGTCTACTGTAGAAGTCAAAGGTTTACCGTAGAACTCAAATTATTTTAGTGGAACTCATTTAACTTCTACTACTACGGATCTCGTTATCATTCCTCCGAACTTGAATCCTCGTGTTTTGAAGGTGTTCATTTGTCAATGTTTGTCAAGTACTGCCTCAGAGTCGATAGAGTACTCGGATCTGTCCAGCTAACACCGACACAAACGGTTGAAGTTCAACCTTAGTATACATGAAGATAGTCACAAGGTTATCCAAATAGCGCGGGAAGTTACAGCTGTTCACCCAAAGCATACATTTCATCGAAGTGGACGATGGGTGCTTGGTCTTTGCCCTCCTCAACAACAGCTTCGAGTTCTGGGACAATGGATTCAAACAATCCATTCTTTCCGTCCCCATGTATAGGTTCCCAACCTAGTTTATAAGCCTTTATGGCTCTAGAGCGAGCTAGAATTCAGAGGCAGTCATCAGCCAACATATAAAAAACAAGAGGGCAAAGACAAACAGTTTGAACCATAGGCGAAACTTGCCCAAGTTCCCAAGGCGTCAATGGCCTCTTTGTTAGTGTACGATCTCGTTTCTGCAGTCGGGATAACGCCTTGAGCATGTAGTCGAGTGCCTATTTCTTGCGCAAGTTCCTTCCACTGGTAGCTGATTTTTGATACTGAGGTCAATACCAATTAAAGCAGTTTTTCTGTCACAAACCTGTCGGTGGAGCAGAAATAAAAGCCGTCAGCTCCGTTTGGAGCTGACGGTGTGTTGGATAGGGTGTCATCAAAAAGTCTCAAGACAAGGTTGACCAAGTCTTGAATATGTACGGCGTTCCACAGGGGCAACCCTTTGCCATAGTAACATGCTTGGCCAAGTTTGAGGGCGCTGCGAATCAACGCCGGGATCTGAACCGATGTTCGATGGAAGGGCCCTGTCTGTTCGGCAGAAAAGATATCAACATGAGGTTTACGGTCAATCGTCTAAGTAAAACTTACACCGCGGCCGTCTGAGTGTTCTAGAATCAATAGTGGATACATAATCAAGGGTTTGAAATGCGTACATATTAACGGAGGCATGATCACGTAGGACCGTAAGTCGCCAGCCGCGCCCGCAGAACTGACGATATTGTCACATGCTCGGTGAACGTAGTCAAGGGGAATCGCCTTAATCTCCTCTACGTGCTCGTCGTCGTACACTTTGTCCGAAGCTGCTTCCCCCATAACTCTGTCAGTTAGGGCACCTGTACCGGAGAGCTAGGGGGGAAGACAGTCAATTAGAAGCGGGGGATTCTATTAGCGGAAATCTTTACTTACATGAATATAAGTAGAGGTTTTCCCCGTCTTGGTTTTGCGGTTCTTTAGACCCTCAACGAGTGCTGCAGCCCCGCTCGGATGATCAGCGTTGGCTCCATTGATAACAACTATTCGTGCAATCGTTTTGTCTATTAGCCTCAGCGTCACTGGCATACTCACCATCAGCATTCTCAGCAGCCGCAGTGACAACAGCGTGTTCTGATAAGTCGGCTACAACAGTTTTCAAACCTAGCTTTTCGCGGATGAGGGCGGCTTTATCTTCACCGCGAATTAGAACGGTAATATCGAAACGCTTCCTATCCTTTCTGGCAAGAATGGAGTTGAGGATAGAGCCGCCGATGAATCCTATGCATTGACTTGGTCGATCATTGTAGCACAGTGTAGAATTTGGATAGACTTACCAGAAGCTCCAACCAGCAGAAGCGATATCTGTGACATTACTTCAAGATTACACGAGTAGGAGGGTGGGCAAGGTGGGCAAGCGAACTTGAGCGTGGTGGGGTCGGTTCGTATTTAAATCCCACACTTTATATTCCAAGACCGAATGTCAATATTCTAGTAAGCGATATCTAGAAATGGGGTAAATAAAATTTTGTTCCTGGATCAACATCATGAGAACATCTACGTACACAAATGGTTAGGGTGGCAGTATTCCAGAGGAACCGAGATTAAGCTATGTTGCCCTAACACAGCTACAGGACTCTTGCAGCGTAGCGCTAGAATTCTTCCTGCGAATAGCCCGAGAATTGATTGTTGAACCTCCTAGTCATGTAGGCAGAAATTGGTGATCGGTGACGGGTTAAAATTGTAGTAGAATACGCGTACGAATCTGCTGATCCCCTCTGTCAATAGAGTTCCCATGTCAAAAAAGAACCCGCCACATACTTGCGGGTCGAGGGAATCAATGACATCGGCCCGAGGAGCAGTTGGTGGCTGGACCTGCACTCAAGCACACTTAGGGTTACTAAGATGCGTCCATGATTACAGTTGCCCTGAGCGTTGGATCTGCATTGGATGCATTTGCTTCATAGAAGGACCAGGCTCTTATATATTAAATGTATCGGAAATATTTGCGAACCATGGCCAACTGCACAGTGAAATGCTATTTTCTGAGCGAATTCGGAGTGAGACTACATTTGGCTGGGTTTTCCTTAGGCCAAGAAGTAACTCTAGTAAAAGGCTCACCTTTTATAGTCCTGGAGCAGAAAGTGGGATTCAGTTCCCCCTAGGGCGGCGCCTGAATTGCCTGACCGTATGCGTGCTACTCACCACGAAAGAAGGCCATCATGCGTGTCTGAAAATGGGTAATCGGGAGTAATTGGGTGAGTCCTCAGCCTTGTGATTGTCCTGTGAGGTCCTATATGGTAGATTCATTGGTTTCATTTCTTCCTGTTCCAATGCAATTCAGGTAAGTTCCACGCCATAACAGCCGCCCAGTATCAGTGATCACATCGATCACACTGCACAGGAATTAATGTGCACTTGTTTTGTTGGCGCGGGTTTCTCACAAAGTCATTCCCTCTTCAAGTTCGTAAGATACCGTCACTGAAGCTAGCCTGTTTTATTTATTCTCGGCTGATAGGTGTCCGTCATAACAATAAGTGTGGTAAACCATCCGGAGCGGTCGCTTGGACAGGGCAGTGGCTGAGTATGTCACAGTGGGTGGCAGCAGTGGCAGTGCGGTGAGTCAACTTACGTAAGTCAACGACAGGCAGCACCTCAGATCCTCTCCAGTCCTCTCCTCCTCCATCACCAAAATTGGCATAAGCACCACTCCCTTCACCAACTTCGGACACAATGGCAGACATGGACGTTGACCCTCCTGCACCAAAGACAAAAAAGGGCAGTGACGAGGCCAAGGAGGGCAAACAACGATTTGAAGTAAAGAAGGTCTGAGATGCATAGCTCTGTTGTCTGGACCTACCTCGCTGATGAAGGCTTAAAAATACAGTGGAACGCAGTATCTCTTTGGGCCTGGGGTAGGCCGTAAAAGGCTCGTCTGCGTGGCGTCTAATAATCTGAATTGCCGCGATTGTAGATATTGTCGTCGACAACTGTGCTATCTGCAGAAACCATATCATGGATCTCTGTGCGTTGCGCTGTACCTTGGCTTCTTTTAGTTTCTGATTATTCCGTGCTATTAATCTTCGCCGATCTTGTTGTGGCGCCGAAAGGTATCGATTGCCAGGCCAATCAAGTATCAGCGACGAGTGAAGAGTGTAATGCCGCGTGGGGGATTTGCAATGCACGTTTCTTATGATTCTTACCCTTGCCTTACTTTTCCTGATAGTTTATCCCTGCAGCACGCTTTCCATTTCCATTGTATTTCACGCTGGTTGAAGACGAGGAATGTCTGCCCTCTGGACAATCGTGAATGGGAGCTACAGAAGTGTGTTACTCGCATAATCAACATTGGTTGTCTTGCTGACAAAGATATAGATATGGCCGTTAGACGCTTTGAACTTGTGATTTTGTATTGTACTACTGCCAATCCCTTTGTTTTGTTTCACCACATGTTTTGTATGTAAACCGGGTTACGCTGCACGATAGCAGGCAAATCCTGTCGTTTCGTGATTTGGCCGAACTCAGCGAACTTCTTTCGGGACCGTGGCAGGTTAATCTATCTATCTATCTATCTATCTATCTTTAACCATTGGAGGCCGATTAAGTTTCCTTCCGAAAAACGCTGCGTAATGTTGCAAAATCCTTTGGTCTTGCCCGGATAGGCGAGCCCATGGCTTTTCTCCTTCAGTTCCTACATTCTATTTTCTCACCGCATGTATAAAATCAGTGTCACATTCCAAAAGCTCTGTACTTGAAGGTAAGAATTTATTGGAACTGTACGGAGACTTCGAAGTGATTAAACATTTAATTGTATCACGTTGATAGTCACGTGTATACAGCGACACCACTGTGCCTGCCCTGAAGAGCACGTGATCGTGTTGATCGGTGGTTAGCTTGGCCTTTTGCAAAGTCACTAACAACAAATGCTGGCTCACTGTTTTGCTCGTCGTTGAAGCACATGACAAGCAACTCTAGCAATCCATGGTCCCCTCAATACGGGACCGCGACATTTACTACGTTTTCAGACACGCCAACACCGCTCTCACCCTCAAGATACTCACATTCTTCCCATTCTGGTTCGTATCATGCATGTTCACCACTATTCATCTCTAAACGTTCTCCAGACACTCAGCACATATCCTCGGATGGCGATGACAACGACTCAACTAACCATATGAGACGAATAACAGTTTCTCCATCACCATCTCAGCAAAATTCCGACATCGACTCGTACACGGATGAGAACTCGATCGACGAAGTCGAAGCCACCCTCAACGATCTCGACGATGAAATTGATCACACAGAGCAGGCACTAACGGAGTGGTCACATGGGTCATCTTCGGGACAATCCTACGCTTCTGCAACTGGGTCGGGCACATTTACAAGTCCAGGATACACAGGATACACGGGCTCTCCGTCATATATTTCTCTCCCATCACTCACTCTACGCTCAGCGCCGACACCTCCTCCTGCTGACCCCCGTGCTCGCCTCAGCAAGATAACAGAGAAGACTGAGGAGTCATCTCGACCTGGCTCTGGGGCATTTTCTGCCGCGGGTGTGAGCAGACCGGCGAACCCAACTCCAGATGCTTTACGACGTTCTGTATTTCTTGGTGGCACCCCTTCTCATTCGCGTGCATCGACGGACTCTAGCGCTGATCGCACGTTACCGCCTCCAGGTAGAGCCACCGAGTTGATTGCCGTATTTGAGACGAACAGCCCTGGTGGTCACTCTCGAGCAGCTTCAGCGCCCGGTGTGCGATCTTCTAGTCCCTTCTATAGCACTAGCTATGGCTACAGCTCTCGGCCGTCATCGCCCTCGAAGTCAGCTACGTCCTACACTGCAACTGATACAAGGCCAACCGGTTCGACCCTCCTCTCCCCGCCTCCACGCCCCTCAACATCAATGTCTGGTGATGGTACCTTCCGTTCCGCAACTCCAGGTGGTAGTTTTAGCCGGACAATGGGATCATCAGTGACCCCGACAGGATATACGACACAAACGCCAAGTACGTTTCATTGTATCCTCATGGTTAACAAACCTAATACTCCACGGCACTCAGGGACAGAGATTGGTTCCTACACTGGAACAGAGACAGGAACCTACACAAACACAAATACTCAAACCTTTACCGACACTTTTACAGAAGCGAATCGGTCAACGACTCCGACGTCGACTCTTCGCCGGCCACAGACCTCACCTCGTTCACCTCTTACTTCAGTGCGCAACATTGTAGCTCTGTGGAAGGAACGCACACCTTCGATCAGTCGATCGCCAGGAAAGACATCAGTTCCAGGCTCGGCCACGAGTATTTCGCCGCCCCATGATGAAGGTGGCTTGTTCGGGATAAGAAGGCGAGCACAAAGAGCAAATGAGCAGCTTCCCCAACATGAGACCGCCCAAGCTAGTAGTACCAGTCCCTTCATACCAGGTCGTGGCGTTGATCCCGAATATACCAACTTCCGCAGTTCCCGAGCTACAAATATACCCTTAGGGTTGGACGTAGCGGATCTGCTTCCATACACACAGAGCAACGAAGCGGTGAGTTCTACGTTATCCTTTTTTGGCAATGCTGATGTTGCATCTGTTTGGCTACAGCCTCTACACATTGGGTTACTTTGGTATCTGAACGTCCACGATGCTCCTCCTTATCGTTGGCAGAGGTGTCAAGCTCTCCTCTACCCTAATCTTCTTTTACTTTCATGGCTGTCTCCGGGAGGCGGACGAGGTATTGTGGCTCTTGACCTCCTGAATTGCACCAGTGTTCAATCAGCACCATCCCCCACACATCCTGGTGCAAGAGATGACATTGGGACAATTGCTGCAAGGTCGCAGAGCATTGAGAGAGATGGACAACCATTGATGGATATGTTGGTACCATTCCATATGATGTACGCAGATGGTGTTGAGAGATTGGCGGCGGAGAGTTTGTTGGAACGCCAGCGATGGGTTAACCGCTTGTGGTGTGTTCATTTCTTGATTTATTTACATGTTTCTCATGAAAGCCTTATCTCTAGGGAGGCAGTCAACCGTCCAGTTGCAATGCCAGACTCGTCTTCCGTTACTCGGTCACCAACTGGTTCAATCCGGACGATTACTTCCATTGACAGCCACACAAGTACCTCTAGCACTGGGTCACGTTCAACAGTCTACGTCCCTCCTCTTGCATCCATCCCTTCAATTCCAGACTTCTCTTCGAATGCGTCGTCAACTTCGTCAAAATCGCGCGGCCTATCCAGGCGAACGTCACTTGTTTCATCGCACCATACTCACACAGTTGACGATATGGTGATATCACATCAGGAATACGTCTATCCAGGAGATGCACGCGCTATTCAGCCCGCTAGGACAGGGTCACTGCTTAGGCGAAGCGGATCGATGACGGATCTGGATGCAGAGTTTGAGTCTGCATTGACACGTGCAAGGGGGGCCAGGCCGGGTTTAGGGTTTGCGAGTATGGTGTTTGGAGGTTCACCTGTCACTGTCTCCAGTGGGCCCACGCTCGGGCGTAGCGTGGTGGTGACACCTCCACCGAGTACCGGCAGGAGGAGCGACGGTGTACGCTCTGAAGTATCCGACGAGCAGTTCTTCAGTGCTGGCTCGTCGGGTGAAGGCTCGAGATCATCGTATTACTCTCAGAATTCATTTTCGTCAGAGCTCCGAACATCAACTGGATTCAGGACGGATGGTACATCACCCAATGTCGATTCAAGTTCAGCTACCGCCACGCAAATCACTCCATCTACTCTGTCATACCGGAGAACAGAGTCTGCATCTTATTTGGGTGACTCCCACGACTCAGCATCGTACACAGCCACGTCACCTTCAAGGACACCTCTATCACGTACCAGGGAAGTGAGAAGGAGGGGCGGCAGGAGTAGCTCTCGGAGTTACTCGTCTAGTAACTTTACTGATACCTCTGACAAGGAGAACATGAGTAACAGCGACACCCCGGAAGGCAGCAGCCGATCTCTTGACACCAGGAGTTACAGTAGTAGTGGCAGCTTCTCTTTGCAGAGCAGGAGCTATACGGAGAGTGGTAGCTTCGCATCCAGCGGCAGTTATACAGAGAGTGGCAGCTACACCCCTAGTGGCAGCTACACAGGCAGTGAAACTTTCACCCCAGCCAACTCGAGCGAGACAGACTATGATTTTTGTCCTTCATCAGACCTTACCGACTTGACAGCACACCCCATCACTTCTAGCGAGGATAGTCTTACTCCTTTGTCGTCGACGCCTATTTCGGAGCATGCATCTGACATAGACTCTGAGAACTTTATCACGGCATCGCAAGGGAGTGATGACTACCTCACTGCGAGAAGTCCTTCACTGAAGGGTTCAATTCGGTCATCTGTCGGTTCTGAGACTTCTTTTCAATCGTTCCCAACGATTCCGTCAGAATCGGAGTACAAGACCCCGGATACAGGTTATTCACACTATCGTACAGTTTCTGAGCCTTCTGCAGACACTCAGTATATCTCAGCAGAGCTTTGCCCGACTATCCCATCCGAGCAGAACACGCCCACCACTCTGTCTTCTATGAAGCTACGATCAGAAGATGGTGAGGAAAGCGTCATTGGTTTGCCATCGGTACCACACTCAGTAATCCCTTCCATCCACTCGTTGTCAACAATTTCTGATGATTTACCTCCCCTGCCATCATCTGAGCCATCACTGCCATATGTCCATATTACGCCGCCGCCGTCGATCTCCCCAGTATTACCTCCGTTGCCTCTATCTGAATCATCGCTATCGCCTCTTCTTTCGATGACAACAGTAACAGAAGAATCACCGGATATTCCATCGGTAACACCTGGGTCTCACACTCGGACATCTTCAGCTAGATCTTTGTCATCAGATCGTTCTAGTAGCCTTCCGCAGCTTAGTGCAAGCGTTTCGTCATTGATCTCTGATGTCACACCAACGACGTTAGTGCTATCGAGTTCGCCAGCACCCTCAGAACATCCTTCAACACCTGCACCTCACCCGCCTTCATTACCAAGTCCTACCATCTCATCGGTGTCTAGTCTCAGTGATTTGACACCTGCCTTCTCTGAACGTGCGCCACCACCGGTATCAAGTCCTCAGACATGGGCTCAAGAGACAGACTTTTCATACGAGTCGTCTCTATTGGCGCCGTCGCCGTCTGTAATGTCTCTGGCAGTTCCAGAGGGTGTGGACACTTCGTTTGAAACATCCTTCTTGCGCCCGAGTGGATCGGGTGTGTCCTCCATCGACCGTCTTAGTCCTATACCTGAGACGCCAACAAGCCTTTCGATGACCCTTCCACGGTCTCCGTTTCCACTATTAACTCCTGTGCCCATGTTATCGCCATCTGTCTCTTCATCAGCTCCGACAATCCCTACACCCTCAAGTATGTCAGCAGTGATTCTACCGAGTCAAGCGATCCCACAGATGACTCCGATGTCCCCTCTGTCACCCAGTATGGCAAGCTCGTCAGACATTGACACCCCATCATCTTTGGATGTGACCACCCCAGGACCGTTAAGTATCTCTTCACCAAGTCTATCGATGATATCTTCGATATCAATATCGACGCCCTCGACGTTCCGAACGGGTGTCGCCACACCGTCGGAATTGATAATTGCAGATTATAGGAGAACACCATTATCCTCATTGCCCCTCTTGACACCCACCAGCATATCTTCTTCGGACATACGCACACCTTCCGAATTTTCCTACATAGCACCACGACTTGGTCGAGCTTTGTCACATGTTTCTGTCGCATCCTTCATATCCCAATCATCTCTCGATTCCTCAGTGCTTGATGTCACATCATTGTTGGATGAAGAGCTTGAGTCTGTTGAGGAACAAATTGAAGAACCATCTACAATCCCTTCGTTATTAACTACTCCTTCACAGGACCAGCAGCTGGTAAGTAATCGCCTAAATTCAAATTTACACATTGCAATTGCTAATGAAACTTAGCATCCATTGCCTGCTCCCAGCACACACTTACGAACACCGGAAGGTTCCATCATTGTTAGTCTTTCGACGCCGCAGGGTTCTGCACAGACAACCCGGGCTAGCTTGATTACCCAGACATCCGAAAGTGCATCTACGGAGCGTGATCTCTCTCGAGACCTTGGCAGGATAGTAGATGATTTACGGCAATATGACAATTCAAGAGGGATTGAGAACAGGGAGTTGGCTGACAATGTCCAGGCTTTGCGTAACGAGCTTCGTGACCTTTCCAACTATCTTCGCAGGGACCCATCCCTTCCGCGCCATTCACCAGCCCCACAAACACAGCAAGTAGTTGAGGATGTTGGCCAGATAGGTAGCCCTGTTATGTCCATCCTGCCAGGTGATCATCGGGGTGCCCAGACATTATCTCGTACCCATAGCACTGCGAGTAGCATCGGATCTTTCCTCTCTTCACACTATTCAGACGATGGGTTATTTGACGAGCAAGCGTTGCATGGTTCTCCTATATGGCACACTCCGTCTATTGATGAGTCAACGTCGACATGGCCTGATGATTCATCTGGCTCACCACCATATCCTGACAGTTCAGAATCATCAGGCATTCCTCCACCAACTTCTCCAACCCCGTCAACTACTTCCATATCCACCGTTCGGCCATTTACTATCCCTCAAGACCTTCTTCACTCTCTGGATGCAATCACACGGCAAGTGGGTGCATTACGGGATGGACAATTATCTACAAATCGCATGCTGAACTCGTTGGTGGAGCAACCTGGGCCGCTGGATAATACAGAACTAACAGGTCGTCTGGGGCGCATCGAAGAATTGTTGCATACGCTAATGGATCAACGTTCACGACAAGGTAGCTACATTGCAGAGGAAGCATCGTGGAGTGGCTCAGAGTCGACAGGCTTGTCGAACCTTCGGAATCAACTTCGTAACTTTTCGGACGAGATACCCGCGCCAACGCCAACACAGCGCGATGGCCCTTCTCTGGTTCAACGACTGGAAGAGATTTTGGCTGCCGGTGTTGATCTACCGCCCCCTAACATTCAGGCACCACCAGGATTCCCAAATCTCATCTTTACTCACAGAGAGCCCCGCCCTTCTAGCCCACTATCAATACAAACTCTGCCTCCACGTTCAGGCTCCGAACCTCCTCTTCCATGGCTTCCGAGACGTAGACCTCAACCGCCTCGTCAACCGCCTCATCAACCTGACAACACAACAAGTCCAGGACCTGTACACCAAGCAGAAATTCCTATAGGGCCTGAAGTGACTCAACCTTCTGGTGAGCGCGACATTGACATAGAGCGCGAAATACGGGCTCGTCGCAGGCAAAGGTTTCCAGGAACTGATGGGACTTTCTCTGTAGGGACGGGTGGTCCAACTACTCGTGTAGGTTGTCCACTGTAACCATCAGATTCTTCTTCTAACCTTTCTTCTCAGGTCCCAGATCCTGGGCCAACTCCAGGACCTATATTTGTGAGCTTTGGCTCGTATTGCTATTTTTATTATTATTAATGGTCCTTTTTGTAGACAAACCTCCACGATCGCCGTCGCTCTCAGACAGCACCCGCTGGAGGTAATGCACCAACGCGTGGAGGAACTTGGTATCCTAGCGTGCCGCGCCGCGAAGGCCCTGAAGCTGTAATGATGATTTTGTCATTCCGGCTACATTGTGACTGAAAGATCGTCTTTCTCCAGGGCCCTCCCCCTGCTGCTCCTGGTAATCAAGGCAGGTTACCTGAGCCTCGTACTCAAGCGGAAAGGCTTCCATATAGAGCAATGCCACCTCCTCCGGTATGTTTATGCTATGATGTTTAAGAATTATATTCATCATCCCTCAGGTTGTTGTGCAACTCCCACCAATTTTCAATGATATGATGAACCTTTTACGTGTAAGATTCATTCCGCTCCTCTTCGCAAATGACTGAAATTTTTTCAAAAGCAAAACAATGATCAGCATGGGGCTTCTGTGCGGCAGCAGCAGGAATTGATGCGTTATATGCATGATCTGAATCACTGGTTGCAGAACGACACAGCAGATCGGCAGGACGAGCTCCGTGGGCTTAATGCTCGAGTTGACCGATTAAGGCAGGACATCCTGAACATCCGTGTCGAAGGTTAGCCACACAACTCCCCTCAGTACTACTTTTTCTCACCTCCAATAGTTCGTCCACCCGAAAGTGTACGAACATCTCCGACAAGGCACACTACCCCGTTGAGTGAATCCACCTCTCAAGATTCACCTTTAGGACCTGTTCATCCCTCTTTTGGACTTGGTGGTCCCCCAATGCCACAACCACAACCCGGGTTCCGCAGGCCAGAGTTCCAACAAGGTGTTATTCCGCCTGTTATGCCTGATGACCACCTTCCTCCTGGTTTTGTGCCATTCCCACCCCATATGCAGCCTGGGATATGGCGACGACCACAAGATAATGCTGTGATTCCTCCTGTGATACCGCCTGATGAATATCTACATAGCCGACATACACCTACACCTCCTTTTCCTCCAGTGATACCCAACTACCCGCCCACTGGTGCATGGACAGGTCCGGCCCCTCCAATACCACAAGATCCTCGCCTTCCGGGACCAATGCCTGCGCAACAGCAAACTCGGCCTGTGGAGCCTCCGTTCATTCCTCCTGATCGCACACCACCTCGAGTTGTACCGTTACGCTACCCCCAGCCTCAAATCATTGACGAGCGTGACTCACCCACAAGCACAACTACAGCAACCGTTCGCAGCGAGACAAGCCAGGATACCCCCTCTAGCAGGAGTCCAAGTCCTAGGCATGGCGGAAGGCGCCACGCGTCCCGCCCATCTCGTAGTTCCAGGCGAAGTTCGTCTCCAACACATCATACAATTGTTGTGCAAGGGCCGCCACAGCAAACTCAGATGGCCCCTTCAGTGCAGCCAGCTCCAGTGCAACCGGCCCCGCCACTTGTCATCGTTCCTCCATCCCGTCATTCATCTGAGCTTTCATACGCTGATCCTCACATGCAACATCCACAACAACCCGCGCCGATTATCATCCAGCAAGGGCCACAGCCAATGACGCCTTACCCACAGACTCCTGGGATGCCAGTAAGTCAACATGGCATGCCGGAAATGATGATGCAACCCACCGTAGGAGTTCCTGGTACACAGATCATTGGGGTTCCTGGGATGCAACCAACCGTTATGCCGTATCCTGGCCCGCATGGTGGTCCTATGATAGTTCAACCTCATTCAAGAAGCAGCAGCTGGAGCAGCCGGAGCAGCCGGAGTCGTAGCGGTCGCCGCCGCGGACGACGACACCGTCATTCACGTTCGCCTGAGCGTGTAGCACCAATCATGCAGCCAGCACCTGTCATCATCCAAGCACCTGCACCGACTTCTCATAGAACTAGAACTAGGTCCCGAACACGTTCGCGCACGCCTCCTCCTGTTCAGTTTGTTACTCAACCTCAACAAGCTCCAACAATGATGTATCCTCCAACAGGAGTTCCTGTTATGGGCACAGGTCCGTTCCCTATGGGCCAACCTCAGGTGGTTGTGGCACCTCGAAGCAGAAGTAGTAGTAGGAGCAGCCGTCGTCACCATCACAGGAGAGATAGCCCAGGACCAGGACCAAATATTATCCTTCCTCCCACGCAACAACCCCAAACGTTGATTCAACCAATGCAGCCTCAAGTACCTATGATGCAACCTTCAGGAATCATGATGCAGCCTTCGGGGATAATGCCAATGCAGCCAGGCTTTCCAATGCAGCCAATGGGAATGGGCCAGCCAGTCATTGTCCGTAGCCATTCGTCGGGATCCCGGAGTAGGTCTCGGTCTAGGTCCAGCAGACACTCACACGGACGAGCGCCTGTTGTCGTAACGGGTGGTATTCAACCAACCACCCAACCATATAGATCTCGAAGTCACAGCCATCATCGACATTCGCCGCCCCCGGCTGCACCTGCACCTGCCACGGTGGTTATACCTCCATCGCAGTTTCCACAATCTCAAGGGCCTCTTCAGCCAGTCATGGGTATGCAGCCGCAACGTATACTTATGGATCCTCGGTCACACCGTTCGCACTCGCACTCGCCACGTTCGCGTTCACCGCGCCACTGGCCACATCGCCGTCCGCATCGTTATACGTCTTCTTCAAGGTCACCGTCTCCAAGACATGGCAGACATCATCCGCATCATCGTGCCCATGACACTTCGTATGGTTCAACGAGTCCCTCACCAGGCTATCCGCGCCGTCGTCCGCGAAGTCCTGGATATCATGATAGGGGAGAGCATCGGGGTCGATCGAGATCTACGTTATCTGATCGGGGACATGGGCATCGGAGATCGCCGAGTCCGCGCACACACCCTCACACAAGCCATCGGCCGCGGTCTTACAGCCCACGACCAGACCCCGGCCATCAGCCCACATTGCACGGCCGCCCATGGCCAAGCCAAAGTCGTCGACCTGGATCGTACAGTCCAAGAGCTGATCCAAGTCGCGGCCCCGGATCGTACAGTCCACGCCCAAGTCGCCGGCCCGGATCATACAGTCCACGCCCTGATCCAAGTCACCGACCAAGTCGCCGGCCCGGAAGTCCACACGCTGATCCCAGTCATGATAGGCCGAGTCACCAGGCTGAACCGTACGGTCCACGACCTGATCCAAGCCACAGACCAGACGTAGGTCATAGGCCAGATCCCAGTCATAGGCTTGGGTCGTACAGTCGCTCGCGGCCAACTCCAAGCTATCGATCCCGATCCTACAGTCCTCGCCGACCACGATCCTATAGTCCGCGTACCCATGGCCCAAGGCCATACCGTGGACCCCGCTCGTTTAGTTCAGGCACTGGCCGCTCGTACTCCCCACGCCCTGGTCGTTCGGGCCACTATCCTCAATATTCCTCCAGTTTGTATTCTAGTCGCACTCGATCGCGTACTCCTCCCGGCCGATCTAGCCGCCGTCCTAGAGACCCTAGGGACCAAATAGGAATACATGTCCAACCTCCATCAGCCGCGTCCCATGACACATTTGCTCCTCACCCTGTAATTCCTACCATTGGTCGGCACCCAAGTGGTCATCGGCCTCAGCCAGGTAAGTTTATTAATGCTTCATCGTTTGTTTGTTATGAATGACAATCGTTAGCCTCGCACGAATATGATTCAGACGATGATAGCACCGTGACAGCCGTTCCAGCCCCTTCGTCTCGGGGTCACCCTTCCATCCGGCGCCCTGTCCATACACCAGCACCTGCTATTCTTCCTCCTCCCCATGTACCCCCTCACGCACCTTCACATGTGCCTGCAGCTGTGCACGGACTGGCAGATGGCGACCATCCTCTTCCCATTCCCATCCATTCTTCTGGACAACGGACACCCGTACATCGTCGCGATACCGTCACGCCCCTCCCTGGTGACCTTTCTGAGGCTGAACGGGAACGAGACCGTTCTGATCGTCTACATGAGGTCCAGAGACAAGTTCAAGATGCCACACATGCAATGCAGCAAGCCGAAGAGCAGCGAGAAGATGACTTCCGCCGCCATGAAGAAGACCGGGCCCGTCTTTTCCACGAGCACGAAGATCAAAGGCATCATGAAGCTCAACAACACATCGAAAATGTCTTTCAGCAGCTACATGACCGTCTTGCTGCCCTCCCTCTACCTGCTCCACCCACGGAACGCCCAGTTCCCCACACAGCCGACGTTGGTGTGGATGGTGCGTCAGTCCACACGGTACAAGCTGCATCGCAGCATGCTATCGATATCTTGGACGTTGTCAATGCTGAGCGGGAAGCTGCTGCCCGTGAACGTGAAACCGCAACTCGAGAACGAGAGATCCTTATGGAACAAGCAGCAATGGAACGGCAGCAGCTGGCGGAGCAGCAAGAGCTACGTATCAAAACACTGGAGAATGAATTGGCTGAGGTTCGGGCAGAACTGGAGGGTGAAAAACAACAAAGGTCGATGATGGAGACTGAACAACGCGAACGAGAGAGCCAGGCGATGCAGGAGCGTGATGGAGCAGTAAGAAATCAACTTGAGGATATCACAAACTTGGTCCAAGACCAGCGTGACTTGTGTGAGCGGAAAAAGGAGGTACAGGATCAACGTTGGGACGAGAAACAGAATAGGCGCATTGAGAAAGATCAGAAGATGATGGACCTTGAAGCAATGGTCAGAAAGCTTGCCGAAGACATGGAACAGACTCGTGATCTTTCTCTAGAAGCAAAGATTTCGCGTGAGAGAGGCCCAGGTATGTAATGTACTTCTTTTCATGGAATTATGGAATCAACTTCCTCATTTCTTAAGATTTGGATGATGTAATAAAAAATCTTCAAGAGCAGAATGCGGCACAGCAAGCATTATTGAACCAGTTATCTCAAAGTTTGTTACAGGATTTTTCTTTTATATGCCTAGCACTAACGGACGTTCAATAGCTTGGCGTGAAGACTGCGCTCGTTATCACCAAGAGACAATTGCAAGTGTCCAATCGACCGCCAATACTCAAGTCCAATTCAATGTTCAAGCTGTACGATTTTGCCATCCCGTCCCCCGAATCTTGCACTAACCTTATTCTTAGTACCTTGACGAATTCAGCAGAGCTTTGGCTGCGGAAGTTCGTATGCTATTGGGCGAAGTTGGAAAGTTGCGTGAGGAACGCCGTGGCCTTCAACAGTGCGTCTAATGATTATGATGCTTGCTAAAATGGACTAATTTCTACGTTCACAGCGAACTTGGCTACTTGCTAACCTTGAGGTCCAAATACGGACCAGGTGGAGAATTCGATCCTGATTGGTAATCACGACATATCCATAGACTTTGGACGCTTGCTGACTGAATTTCTTCAGGAAACCTGCCCCTGGAGGTCCTGGAGGTCCACCGCACGATGGTCCCCCTCCCGAGCCTCCTGCGCCTGAACCTCAACCTCAAGCTAAGCCGGGTTGGCGCAAGATAACACCCAGGAAAATTCCCAAACCCAAAAATAGGGGACCACCCCCTCAACCTGCCCCCGCTCCTCCGCCACCACTTCCCCAACCCCAACCACAGCACCACCAGCACCAACAACCTGGCCCTTCCACACACCAGCACATGTACCGTGGGCCTGATCCCAGAACGTCGTGGAATACATGGCAACGTACGTTCACTGTTTGGACTTATTTGGAAGCCTTGAAACTGATTTGTACATTGGGTTTGTAGCGGATCCAAACCAACAGCCAAGCTTGCCACCTACCCCAGCACCAGCTGCTCATCTACTGGTACCAGAGCCTTTGGAACGTAGCCCCGGTTTGTTTGGACCTAGGTCGCCTGCCAGTTCTATCCATAGGGGATAAATGAGTTTTTCTTGTCACTTCCATATATATCTTGTCTTTTTCTATCATCATCATACGATCCTCTAAATCTGTCTATAACCATTTACGAATAATGAACAGCACGATTATTTACGAACTTACCATGCACATTATCACCACCTATCTTACCTATGCTACTCTTTATATCTTGCTCCTATCGGTATTTTGTTGACCTCTACGCAACCGTATGCTACCATCGTATGAATTTATTTCTTGTTCACAATCGTGTCGAAACCGTGTCAGTTGCCAAACAAGGTGTGTTCAACATTCAACGTTAAGCGCGAAAGCGCTCGGCGCTTTGACTCACCTCGTGACCTTACCCTTACCATATTTCCACCTTGACTTTTCGGTAAGGCACAACCGAAAGTGAGAAGATTCAAGATAATATATCATGTCTGAAAAGCCGATTGTGACTCTGAGCACACTCCTGCCAATTGACGTCAATCAACTGCACTAAGCCCACATAATGATACTGGTAGTAGGGCCCGGGTGTAAGAGCTCTGACCGCCATTCGCACAATCGGACTTCGCCAGTGCTCAAACCAGGCAGTTACTCCTCATGTAAGAGACATATTATAACTCGCTGCGTGGCCTACATCTATGAGTACTCCTTTTGTACAAACTTAGCAATTGTCTGTAGTTGGATATTCGACGTCCCTTCGTAAATCGCACCCTTCATATTTCTAGTCAGCACGCGGCCTTCACACCAGCATTTGAAAAAAAAAAAACTGACAATTTTTGAATCTCTCCAGTACTTCTCGATACCTGTCTCCCTTGTGAACCCAACCCCTCCTGCCCACTCAATTGCCTGCCCGCTCACACGCTGCGCTACCTGGCTCGCCCAATATTTCGCCATTGCCGCCTCCTTCGTAAAGGGGCGCCCCTCTTCCTTCCGTCTTGCAGCGTTGTAGGTCAACAGTCGTGCGCTCTCTAGTTCAATGGCGGCTTGAGCGATCTGGAAGGCCATGCCCTGGAATGTCCCGACGGGTTGCCCGAATTGTTTCCGCTGGTATGTGTAAGGTACAGCTTTGTCGAAGGCACCCTGGGCGAGTCCAAGCATCTGGGCGGCAATGCCGATGCGACCTTCGTTGAGTATTTCGATGGCAATCTATTTTAGTTTGACAGATGTGAGGCAGACGGCATCAGAGAGGGTATGGCGAGATCCAGACCTTGTATCCCTTGCCTTCTCCACCAATGATGTTCTCTGCTGGGATTTTGAGGTCGTCAAAGTTAAGTGTACATGTTGAAGATGCACGGATGCCAAGCTTCTGCTCCTTCTTCATGATCTCGATACCCATATCCTTCGTCGCAACGAAGCAAGTAATCCCTTTGTAACCTTTGCTGAGATCGACCTGAAGAATAGTAATATATATAAGGAGAACAAAAAGAGGATAAGTGAATGAGGTACATTGGCAAATATGAGGAAGACCTCGGCTTCATAAGAGTTTGTGATCCACATCTTGGAACCGTTGATAATCCAATTATCTCCGTCCTTCTTGGCACGCGTCTGTAGTGCAAAGGCATCTGAACCCGATACAGTTTCGGAAAGGCAGAACGAACCAAGCTAGGTACGTTATGAATAACCCAACCGGAAAGATGACTGCACACAAACCTTAGACTCGGAGAGAAGAGGTAGCCACTTCGCCTGTTGTTCTTTCGTTCCATATTTACGGAAGATGGTGTTGACGAGGGTATTGTGCACATCGCACATTACTGATACAGAGGGGTCTACTTTGGCTAGTTCCTCAATAGCAATAATGGCTGATGTAAATGAAGATTCGGCACCACCATGCTCAGCGGCGGTTTCAATGCCCATTAACTGAGTTCCTAAGACTCAATTAATTGCGCAGTGGATATACTATAGCACGCACTCCTTGGTCAAAAAGTCCCTTGATGATGGCTGGATCCATGCTCTCATTCTCGTCCATCTCCCGGACCTTGGGACCTACTACGTCCGTCGCAAACCGTTGGACTAAATTCAAGCCGATTTAGCATACAGAAGATGGCATACGTGTTAAATCGAATACCTGCTTCACGGAGCATGTTCTCTTCATCAGTGAAGTTGCTCAGGGAGCCTATTGAGCCACCCTCTGAAAACCTACACCGGGAAGTAGTGAAGGTCCTAAACGCGGGGTAAAATTAGGCCAGTTTTACCATTAGTACGCCACAACTAACCGTGCGGTACCAGGAAAACGGGGTTTAGCGGCTAGCCTAATGGAATTCCTGAGGAGAGATGACATGGTGTCGGCTGGGGAAGAGGAGAAGAGTGAAATACGATCTTAAGCATCCCCCGGAACTTGTTCTGACTGTGGTTTCCAGAGTCACATGTTATTCAGAATATGCCGGTCATGTGATCTAGCCACCTCTCATCAGTTCGTCCATGGTTGCCCGATTTCTCATCGCTGCAGCCCTCTGTCCCCTTGCATATGCTTTCTCTGGTACGGTACCCCTGTTAACATGGTCTTCGTATTCGTAGGTGCCTACAAAAAATCACTCAAACTACTACTTCATTGCTTGCTATTTAGGTCCGAAACACTTGATTTGCTGCCCTCAAATGCAAGAAACTCACAGACTCTCTTGGAGAGTATTTTATTGAACGATGATGTGTGCGAGATAGATGCTGTAGTGCTAGTACAGCAGGATGGTGTGAGTTTCATACTTTGAAGACTCCGCGAACTGCGGACTAACGCTGACCAATGAATAGCTGCATGCATCAGACCTGCGCAACCTTTCACCTTCTTCGAAGCTCGTTGAAATACTTTCAGACTCAAAATCCCAGCGTCAATTTCAATATGTGACTGTGTCCCTTGAATCGGACCTCGCCACCACAGCTGAAGCTGTCTCTGCGCGCTGCGGTTCTGAACTCATCACTCTATCGCCTGGTTCGGCTCCAGGACACTTTAGCCATGATTCCAAGAATGTTGTGAGTATCAGACTTCCTTCATTGGAAGATCAAGTTGGAGGCTCGAGGAAGGACAAGGTTTCTTTATCCAGTGCGTCATTCATCGGCACAACATAGTGTCGCTATAATTTAACCATTTGGTTTAGCCTCCTGGTTAGCAGACGAGCTTGATTACATCTCGAGGACGTATCCCAAGCACCTCGTGGTGTACATGGGTGCCACACCGCTCAATTTCGCTGTTCAGCATGACGCACGCCAACAACCCGAATCCGACGCCGCTCTTCGGCCCGTCTTCAACTCGGTCTTCGCTCCTTCCAATAATACACTCCCAGAAGGTGGCATTCTTAAACGCTATCAACTTCTCACTCCCGGCCTCATCATCATCTTGCTCGTGACGTTCTTCATCCTCGTTCCCATGCTTCTGTTTGGTTTCAAGGCGTTGGCGAGCATTCAAAGCCCTCTTAGAGTGGAGGCACCAAAGGGATATAGCGCATCGGACAAGAAAACACAGTAGTTGTATCATACCCACAATCGTAATCGACTTTTTCTTTTTGAATCATAGGCTTACGGCTTCGAAGTTTCTGAGGCGATCTGTGACGCCGCCTTTCTGATAGGGACGCTCCGAAATGCTCAAGAGTCCAGATGGTTTGGATGACAGGGTAAAACCACTCAAAGGACGGCGAGACACCTACTAAAGTTCCAAACCACTATATATGGCCCTTCATATCCTTAGTAGACCGGGGCGCGATATGAAAAATGTCTCGCCTTGATAGTGGTCATAAAGAACCTGAGACGGGGTGACCTCAGGCCTCTGTCCATCTACAACGCTGCAAGAACAAGGTCAATCTTGTGAATTTCCACCACAAAATGCTTACCTTGATACTATGCATTAAAAATCAACTGCTATGGCTATGGTCATGAGTATGTATGTACTATTTTTCAAAAAACACCGCCAGTGCTAATTTCAATGATTCAGAAGCCAAAATAAGGTGTCAATCTCAGCAAAAGTCTTGCGAATGTGCATGGGTAATTGATCGTTTTATTTGTTCGTCCTTTTCTCCTTTGTCACCTATCACATGAGGGTGAGAGTCGAGTGAAATATTTTCTGAAGAAGTCAAATATTTCAAAACGACTACGATCGATTGTTCCCCTCAAAACTACATCGTTAATTTGTCTGGTTTGGCACCCAGTCAGATGCAACTGATGAAGCGGTAATGCAACAGCTTCGGGAAAAATATATTTAGATGCTTTGAACTGTGAGTTTCACGAGGCTTCAGAAGGCGTTAACTCCTGACACGACAGGATGGATGGATGAACATATTCTAAATAAGTTCTCAGGTGTGTCGGCCCAACATGCTTCTTCGTACTTCGTTGAATGATAACTTACCTCCAACCACAAGCCGCCCCAGTGATCGCATTTATCATTGAATCTTACCTACCTTTTGCTTTTGATCTATGCCATGCTAAAGGTTTTCTGCTACTCTTCATTTTTTGGAGCAATAGTTGCTCACGCAGCCACTCGAAGCTGATCATCATTCTCTCATCAACAACTACGTCTGTGCAGTCAGATCCTTTATATCTGGATGCCTTCGAGTTTTAGATACTCCACAACTTGCGAACAAGTGACCATCATTTCTTTTAGAAACCATGGCTCCCTGGCCATCCGATCTTCTCATTGTCATCGACGACGGAAATCCACTCGTTACTTACGCACCGCCTGGCGCTTGGACGCAACATAACGATAGTATAGATCCCCTCGCAAAAAAGTATGTATACCCGCTTGGACTGGTGGTCGTGTTTACTGAGGACATGTATTTGCAGCTTCTACGGCCGAACTTATACAAAGACGCAAACTCATCATGCAACGATGTCTTTCACGTTTGAGGGGGTCTGGGTCAGTCTTTATGGCTCCAAAAATACTGACCACGGCAACTATACGGTAAGTATGGATGGGGAGGTACATTACGTCCACTTTCGAGGGCCAGTTCAGTACCAGCAACTGCTGTACTTTACCAATACCCTATCTCCCGGTATTCATACTGTCACCATCTCCAACGACGATTTCGACGTGCTGGATATCGACTATGTATGTGATTGAGGACTAATATGCACCATCATCCTGATTTACATCATCACCTTTTAATCTTCCTCCCAGATCACTTGGCTCTCAAAAGTCGACCCAGACAAGAACGGTACACTGATTCGAAGTGTGATTGATGATGTTGAGCCATCATTTCAATATCAGGCCAACGCTTGGTCAACACAACCTGTGGATGTTAACAAATTCTACAGCGGTACTGGACAGTAAGTTACTCCCAAACACGATGCTTACGTGCATTTATATTGCATTTGGGTCCAGTTCATCTTCGGAGATAGGCTCATCTTTGAACTTTACCTTCACAGTAAGTGTAGGTATCTGACCTGCCAGAGCTTGTTTGACATTGAGACCCCAGGGTATACTTTGACTGTATTGTGGATCTGGGACCTTGTTGATTCCATCCACTGTTCAAGGAGATGCTGTCTCGTTGTATGGCACTATTGGTCCAAAGAATGGGCCATATACAGTTCAACTTGACGATAACTCGCCTAAGGCATACTTGGCAACTTCATCGACCTATGGTCCTCAAACACTGCTCTATTATGGGAGCAACCTTGGACCTGGCAACCACACGATACATGTAACCAATCAAGCCAATGAATTACTTGAGGTTGATTATGCTGAAATTTACTTCGAGTCGATCCAAGCATTCCCAAACAATACAACAGGCGAGTGCGTGAATTTCTATTACTACGGGTTGGCCATAAAGAACATCGAACACGCAACGAACGTAGCTCAGCACCCACTGTATCAGTGTCAACTCCAACAACTCAACAATCCAGGTTTGTGACTAGTCACATTGCGATTTCTGCAGCCCTCTAACCTTGGGGTGAATCAGGTTGTCCACCGGCGTCATCGTAGGGATAACCGTTGGAGTGGCCGTCGCATTGATTGTCATGCTCGTGATTGGTTTCTGTGTCAGTCATCCACTTTTCCGTTGCTATAATACTTGGATATGTATTCAAATTCTGCCCTCAGTTCTATCTCAGCTTAGTGAAGAGGAAATGGCTTCAAGACCTGAATAACTCCGCTAACAAATTACAATATACACACGATGGCATACCATCCAGCGTCGTGCCTGAAGATTCCAATCCGGCATCACCATCCTTCCGCCTTTCTGGGCAAAGTAAAACTACACTGGGCTCTCCTATTGGATGTCCTATGTCCGAAATGCGGAAGCCCTTACCCCCTAACTTTGGTCCTGTAACTCGCACTCCGGTGCGATCCATTGTGTTGATGCCAGCATCAACGTTACTGGCAGAAGATGGTTCGAATGTAATGGGCGGTCAAAGTGCTCAGCATAAAGTAAACTCATTCTTGTGGAATTTTAGGTTTTACCATTGCTCACGCATTACAACAAAAGTTTAGACGGAAGGATCCAACTAGTAAGGTTGAAGCAAGTGTCTCGCCACTGCCCGACACCCGTCCCCCTCCTACATATCAAAGGGCCCCACCTACGGGTCATACTGTGATGTCTATCAATTCTATCCCAGAAGGAAGGACGTCTATAACACAGTCGGTACCTAGCTACCACCACCACACCTCTCAATTTGGTGGAAGATCAACACCTGTCCTAGAGTCAGAGGATGATGATGATGATGATGGTTATGATGTGGACAGTGTTCATTCATTGGTTGTGACATACCCTGGAACACCAGCACCTACTGCTTGTGGATAAGACAATAACTTGAACTTCTTGCAAAAATAGATGTTCTTGAACCTCTCGCAGACTCTGTATTTCAATATTAGATATGTATGTACATTAAATACTTTGGACAATCTCCAACTTGATGACAATACCCAAGTCATTGAGGTGGTCACCGTCAGATGGTTTCAATGATCGGCGTCACGTCGTGACCGTCAGTCAATTAAAGCACGTGCCGACGCGTCGTACCTGTGACTGGTGACGATCCTATAGCCTTAGGACTGTGAGAGAAATGCTGAGAAATGTCACTCTGATATACCTTGTCTGTATTACCTCGCCATTTGACTTACTCTCATCCTCCAGATTGTTCAACCATATTTTCTCTGTATGAAGCGCACTGCTTCAGGCGAGCCACACCCTAAGAAAGCCAAGCTCGATCTCAACTCGAATGTCCTCTTCGATGATCTCGAGCGAAATGCGGATGATCTTCTTGTACAGTGCCCTCCATCAGGTTATCTTTCATGCGTATGCTTTATGGCATGGAGACCCACGAAAAAACACAAGGCAATTCTAGAAGCTATTGGGACGGCTCCTCGACGGGCCCGCTTTGAAGTTGAGTTTACGGGCACCTGTGTGGACTTCTTCCCAGAAATAGAACTCAAGGCGCGCGACGAATTTCTTCTGAGTCTTAAGGGTGCTAGAGTAGAGAAAACGGCGACCCTGTCTCGACTCTGCAATCTCCCTATCAAGTTGGTCTACGAGGAAGGTGTTGTCGTCAAGTTTACCAAACGTAGGGGTGAGTGTCAAATAATAGACACATGGCAGTGTGAGCCTCTTTTTCTTTTGTATATCTATATCTTTTAATGCAATTCGTTAGTACAGGAGAACTCTCGACAGTTTGAGGACTCTTGGTTTCTTTCTCCACAGCTACCAAAGTCACTAGATACTGAAGTTCGGACAGTCAGCACTACACATTCTCCACCGGCCACTCCTTCTACGCCACCCGAAATGGGAGGATCGCCAACAGTAGTTTCATGCTGCGATCAGGTGGTTCTGCCACCACCGGCACCCCAATCACCAGACCGCAGTGCCCCGGTGGTTGTTGTCGAACAACTATCGAATCTACCACAACTAACTAAGAAGCAGAGGAAGAGGTTAAAAAAAGAAGAGAAAGCTCGGCAGTTAGCCTCTCGGTCTGCAGCACCTGCGATTGTATCTGTACATGAACCCGACCCCGTTACCACAAATGTTCAACAATCCAGCACCTCGGCTTTTACAGTTTCTACGAAAGCTAATGATGCCGTTCATTCAGTTTTGGTTCCCCTTAGTACCCCGGAAAATCCAACGCTGGGAAAAGTGGTGCCACATGGATGTACCATTACGTTCAAAACAGACATCCCAGTAAAGTCATGACCTACCCGCCCCGCCCACTACTCACCTCTCTGAATTTTCAGTATCAGTATCATCCACTCAATAACGATATTCGACAATCCATGCACTGCAATTTGATTGGGGTAGTCGTCCATATCACTGCCCCAAAAGTAACCAGGAGTGGGGGTGAGTCATAGAAGTCTAATATGAGCGTACTCCTTCCTCATTCTTACGCAGATTGGTCATGCAATGTCAAGATTGTCGACCCCAGCAACACAGAGGTCGATAATCTCAATGCTCATGGTAGCTTTCAGATCAATTGCTTTACGAAACGCTATGAAAGATGGCTCCCTCAACCAAGTCTGGGAGAAATACTGATACTGCGCGATGTCAAGGTTGATTGTTTCGTTATTTACTACTCTATTAATGATGAAACCCCTGAATGATGAACCTCCCAGCTGACAGATTATCAGGGAACCCGAATGGGTGTAGGCTACCATGATAGATTGCAATGGGCCGTGTACTCTCCATCTATAGGAGCGATACGAAATATCGCTTTAGGAAGCAATCCTTCGTCGGAAGGCCTTGCAGATGGGTTTGGTCACGAAAATTCGCCATTTTTCCAACCCGAGGAAGCAGTTATACAATACTCCATGAAGCTGGCAGACTGGTGGCGTGAGGTCGAGAATCACAAGAAGTCCGTTGAAGCGGTGCATCAGGTTGGCGGGCCCAATGGCAATCAACCAGTCTTTGTGCATAGCCGACCTGTGAGGCAGCACAGGCTTATCTCAGAAGCCGGCCCCGATGTCCAACCTAGTGGATACTTCGATTGCACTGTTGAGGTTTGTCAAGTACCCAATACCAACATTTGTTCACTTAGCTACCCGGATGCAGGTGATGCATGGCTACATGAACGACAACGGGGTATACAGCCTTTACGTCACTGACTACACCGCCAATCTTGCGGTGGCTCCAGTTCAGGCCGAATGGTGTCCCCCAGGGCTCGCTGACTGCATTCTCAAAATAGAGGTATGGGATGCGGCCGTTCCTACTGCACAGAACATGTTCGCTGGGGAATATTATTCAATTAAGAATGCTCGCATGACAATCTCCCGTGGTGGATACGTGGAAGGTAAACTTGTTGAGGAAAAGGCCCGTAAGTTGGACGAGGAGGACGATGTCCAAGATCTGCATTTCAATTCATTACTAGGGTGTGTGCTTTTCCATCGCGTTAGAAATGCTCTTCTCATACAGACGTTATAGGCGCAAAAAAGCATGGAAGGATTTAAATGGTGGTGATGATCACCTCAATGAGTTTGAATATAATACAATCGGGGCGGTATCGATAGGCAAACATTTCAACTGTGTCTTAGAGGTACGCATTGATTTGTCTTACGCTTTTTTGGGCCACGTACTTGTCAACCGATCAGTTGCGTATTTTAACCAGGTGTTGCACGTAGCGCACGGTGATGGCGTAGCGTGCATTTTCGTAACCGATTATACATACCGCGACGAGCTTCGCCACGTTAAATTGCAGAATGGTCGAGGAGCCGGGCTTGAAGGCCACATCTTAAAGATTAGTTTGTTCAACAATCAAATGGAAATGGCGAAAACCATTGAAGTGGGGTCATTTTACACGATAAAGAAGCTGAGGTTAAAACAAAGTACTACTTCCCACCAATTTCAAGGAACCCTTGGAGGAATGGAACGGCTCATCCTCCTCCTTAACCCCAGAAGCACTGATGACAGACTTGGTGAGCTAAAACGGTGACTCAACTTCTGATCAGTCTCCATCTATCATTGACGCTGCCACCTATAGACGCAAGCAGCAGTGGGAAAGGAGCCTGGAGGTTTGTAAGGAAGATTGCAAGCTAGAGCCGCCCAAAAACGTTCCCCAAGACGGACGACAGAGACGGACGATAGAGGACTTAAAAGCTGACAAGAATGGTCCAAATAAGTCACGTATTTTAGCCAGGGTTGTCGACTTTCGACCTTGGGACTTGAGCGATGCTGTCATCATCAATTGCTCAAACTGCAAAGCAGAGTCAGTCGCAAGGCATTAACCTCGCTCCACACTGCTAACTATGATACAGTGTACCCCAGAATCTTAGAGCCTGCCGCGAGTGTAATGACCAAGATCACGATTTCGTTCGCTATAAGTTCCAAATGTATCTATTGCTTCAAGACGATGCAGGCAGTCAGCTCTACGTCTGGTTGCATGACGGGGTGCGTTTTTCTCGTTTCACCTATATTTTTACAACTAAATTACTTTTTAAGTCTTCAATCTTTGACGGCCTCGAGCGGACCAGCGCCGTAGAAAATGTGAAAGCCCTTCGAAATCGATTGTCCCAAATGTTTGGGGATCTACTCATAATTCATGAAGGACCATTCCCGGAAGATAAATCTTCGGCCACCCTACCCAACACTCCGATGTTATCTCTCATTATTGATAGTTGGGACGCAGATGGTAGACGAGCTTTTTGCCTCGCCAAATGCGAGGATTTGCTGGATTGAGCACCGCCATGCTACACATACCGCACATAATCTAATACTGACTATGTTAGCCCTTACGTCTGAGTTATTCTTACTAATATGCGTAGTATGCGAAAGACATACAAAATAAGAACTGTGATGGGTGGATTGGATTTGGCACGTGTCCCTACGCGCGTCCTCCAGGCTCTCTTCTGAACCCATTCTGATTCATACTCGGAATGGGTTTGACTTAGCTCCAATGAAATGGTACAATTCAGTAGTCTCTCCTAGACAGAAACCATCAGTCATTCCTCCATTCTGTAACAATTCAGTGACCATCGAGTGAGTGTATGACCACAGATCTAGTCTAATCTCCGCCCTCCCTCATCAAACTGCCGTTTCCAGCCAAATGGTGCGATACAACTGAGTCAACTTCTGACTTAATTCTGCGCTTTGACTGTACGTCTTCCCTCTTCGTTGCTTTGAGGACTACTTGAGAGCGTGCGTATGGATTCTTTGTATGTCGGAGTGGATGAATACAACAGTGATCATCATTTTTTCCCTCCTCTTTGGTTCAAATACTCATTGGCCTCGGAAGGTGACCCATGGCAATACGACTCTGATTTCGAGGAGGGCGACGATACCCCTCGTCCTAGGCATCCTCTCGACCAGTCATCCGTCTTCAAGAGACTTACAGAAATCGATGGAGAGATCTGGCGTATCCGCTGTGGTCCTTCGGCCTCGTATGGGCTGGGGTGTCATGTGGAGCCAACGTCTATTGGATTAGGGCGCAGATCTTCGGTCGACAAACTCCCCATTGAACTACTACAAGAGGTATTTTTGAAATGCCTACCGTGGGCCCTTGAGTGTGATTGTGACAGTGATACACTGTCCGCAACTGAGGACACTTTGGACAGGCATAACGCACCTTGGACACTTGTTCAAGTCTGTAATAAATGGAGACACCTTGCTCTAAATTTGCCCAGATTATGGTCCTGCCTAGTCGTCCGGCCAGCCACAGTACAGTCCGAAATAGGAATCAAGATACTTCTTCTTTCAACCCATCTCCTTCTCAAACATTCGGTTCAACTCCCTCTGTTCATTCGTTTTCAAAGCACTTCCAGCATGCATATGATGGAGAGATCAGAATTTCAAGGTCACTGGTTCGCCTTGTTGGATGCTCTCATAGATCATTCAGAACGATGGCAAGACGTCGGATTTCAAATGCCAGCACTCTTCCAAGAACGGCTGTCCGTCGTGAAAGAGCGGCTTCCTTTGCTTGAAAAGGTCCATATCCAACCCAATGACGTCCATGGTCATAAACCACTCGCTCAGTTTGATGCTTTCATGACTTGCCCAAAGTTGTCGTCTTTTAGTTTTTATGCAAAACAAGACATGCCACCGAAGATACCCTGGTTTCAGCTGACACGATTTTCGGGGACGCTGCAAACGCCAAAGACGTTAGAACTTCTCAAAAGTGCCCAGTCACTTGTTTATCTTCACTTACGAAGGCAACCGACGTCGCGAATTCCGAGAATAACAGATTTCCCAGCTGTATATAGGTTCTCGTTGCCCGCATTGCATACACTGGAAGTGAGGGGTAGTGCTGAATTCCTGAACAGTTTGACCTTGCCCCAGCTTCGTATCTTGACCCTTGGAGTCGCTTGCCAAAAGATAGAATGTGTGGTCTCAATGATTGAACGATCTGAGTGTAAGCTCACTTCACTCACGCTGAGCATGCGAGGCGTCGAGGAGTCAGACGTTCTTATGCTATTTGGGGCAGTTCCGACCATCACCAGCGTTTCCATTGAACTCTTAGGACGACCTTTCACAGACAAATTTCTTGACCGCCTCACATATGATTCTTCGTCCCCTTCATATTGTCTGCTCCCAATGGTCCAGTCGTGGCACGTCAGATCACCCATCCACTATCTAGGTGCTCCCTTCCAGAACATGATAAGGTCTAGAACATCGCCGGCGCCCAACTCCGTAGAAACAATGCCATACATATTCCATCGGTTGAAGATGCTCGTCGCGGACATCTGGAACAGTGCTCTTGATGTAAAGGGTACAATGGTAACTGCGCTCAAGGAAATGGAGGGAGTCGATTTCATGGTCGCTATACAAGCACTAGATTAAACTTAATTTCGTATACGGAACTACTTTCAGTATCTGAGGAGAATCAGTGTGGGAAAAGCTCTGGCCAATAACAGTCAATAACTCGAAAAAAAGACCAGTGTCAGATATTGTGACAACGGACCAGACCGTTACAAACGAGCTGTCAGATTCGGTCCAAGTTCAACGTTCAATCCCGACCCAGTGTAGCCCAGTGTCAACTCAAACCGTTTGCAACACTAAGGTCCTACAACACACTTCTTTTTCTGATCATCACTTTTGCTGTCATGTGAGGGAGGTTTTCCGTAAGAAACCATGAACCCCCTGGACGTTTTCCGCCTTCTTCCAGCTTAATATCATAGTTCATCAGAAGATGAGCCATCATGACCTTCATCGTGACAACTGTCAAGAATCGACCAGGGCTGACGACGCGAATTTTCAGATAGAGGGACAAGAGTATGACAATACATATGCTTACCAGAGGTGCCGTCCTACTCCGAACGGTAGATACTCTGAAGAAGGTGCGACCATCTGAGAACCTTCACCCTCATCATTAACGAAACGGAACCCATCAAATGCTTTGGCGTTGAAATAGATTGATTCGTCAAGATGAGTGGAATGTGCAGCGATAGCGAGAGTCACACCGGCCGGAATCCGAACACCGTTTGAGAAGGTGAAGGGCTGCAGGACGCGACGGTAGGTGGAGACTATGAACTAGGTTGTCAGTCATTGAAAGTACGAACGAATAGCCATCAGTGGTGGCACCCAACTAGCAGCGAGACCATTAAGTCTTTGCGATTCTTTCAAGAAACTGTCAACCTTTCGCAATTTACTCATTGCATCCTTTGTCCACCCATCCTCCGATGTAACGGTTTCAATCTCATCACGCAGTGGTTGGATATACTGGGGGTTTTCAGCGAGATAGTATAGTGCTTGGGTGAAGCTCTGAAGGGAGGGAAGAATGGAAGGTTTGTCCTAAGTACGAAAAGTAGGAAGAGGTGAACATACCATGGCTGTTGTATAGACGGCACCGAAATTGATCATCAAGAAGTGGAATGCAATGTGAATCAGTTTTTCCTCGTCAGTGTTGCCGTCGACCTCATCCATGAACCAAGTGAGTAAGTCTTCCTGCAACAAGAAAAGTGAAAATAAACAAACCAAAGCAATGATTCAACACGGACGGAGCCATGAAACACACACCGGTTTGCCTGCATAATTTTCACCGTACAATGCTATTTGTCTTTGGCGCTCTTCGACAAGAGGACGGAGATACATGACCACCCGATCAAGTGCAGAAGGTACGTTTACAAACATTCTTCCAATGGGGCTGCATCAAAGCATCAGAAACTTAAGCAATTTGTAAAAGGTGAAATTTTAATAGGCTCACAAGCGTAGCCATTTAGGTAGTAGCCTTATAGTCGACGCGGCTAGGCCAATGTCAACCGCGAGCTTCATGTTGAACACTTTGTAACCCGGCTCTCGACCTAATGGATGTCAAATACGCAAAGACCCAAATCACGGACAAGCGTACATAACGGTAGGCCTACAAATAAGCGATGAACAGTCCTAGTAACAACATCCAACGAAGTGTTTAATGCCGGAAGGCTACTCCAACCTGGAGAATCAACTATCAGTTCAACGGAATATGCAATCGTGGTAAATTAAGCAGGTGACCTGAGCCCATTTCAACAAGAAGCTCTCCAAAAGCCGACGAAACCTCTTCACAGATATCTGGGAAGGAATCGCGAAGTTGCCTGGTTAATTGATTCTTGATGATGGGGACGTGGAAGTGACTCCTTCGAACTTTAGGGACGAGTGTATGCAAAGCCTTGGGCAATAACCTGGTCAGTACATCTTTCATAGGTCAAATAATTTATTTCAAGCCTACTTCATTGATGGCTGCCTCAAACACAAGAACATCGGGAGGAGCCTTGCGAATGTCTTCAATGAAGCGTGGTCCAGTTACAACGACCATCCAAGTTTGAAAGTCGGCAACCTTAAACATCCCTCTATCTTTATACTGTTGACTCTTGATAAAATGAATCGACACAGAATTAAACAGGGATGCAAACCTTTCGGTAGCCTTTCTCAAGCATTCCTGGTGTGTCCACTAGTAGTCTGAAAGCGCCAACGTAGGACAACGGAGGTACTGAAAGTCCAATGGTCGGAATCAACTTCATCTGCAGAACAAATTGAGTATTGTTTGTAGGAACGAAGTCAATAACATACCATCGTAAAATTCTCTAACCATGCTCTTGCATATCGCGCCAGGAATGTGATTGCAAGTACTACCAAAGTTGTCACGCCCAGAGAGGAGACAACCCAATACATGATACTGACAATGAAAGCTCCGTGCCGTCGCACCCTTTAAACGAAATTACGTGTACTGGCACCCCATTAGAACATGGAGTAGCGAGAGCTGGGAAAATTTGGTACATAATTCCCAGATCTGGGCCATTTTGATGGACAGCATTATAGATATCATTCTAGGGAAGACCCCGGTAACTCACAGATGCCTTTGCAGAGTTAGATGCCACGCTGCCTCACTGACATTTCACAAGCCAGAGAATCGGGATTCTGAGAAAGGGGAAGTATGCAAAGAGTTCCACGTATACCAAGCGCGAGCAATTCTGAGCAATTGTGGCATTATTTAGATGTTCATCAACTTCATTGTGGTGGGTAATGCATCGATGTGATCGTATTGGAATATACTTTCAGGAGCCCTGTACGAAATGAATAAGGATGATAAGAACTAGTGGGAAGGGTCTGACGTTTACATGTACCGTAGAAATGAGTGGGTAAACACGAGACTATCATTGACTACTCCAAGTTGTTTTCCTTTTCGAGAAACGCCAGAAGGTGGTGTGCTAGACTGGGAGTCAGTTTGACAGGTCCATCCTCTGTACATAAGCGGTAAGAGGGCATAGGTTGGTATGTTTCTGGATTGATCTGATGGAAATAATCTTTAGAGTTATATTGACCAATGAAGAAGATCACGAGCCTTGCTGTCCTGCACCAGCACAGTTGCTATAATATCATCAGGGTCACCTATTCGCCCTAATGGAGGGATATTACGGTCGTCTGTATGCCCAAAGGCGATGATCAGGATGGTGCCCTTTGGATAAGATTAATTAACTAACCATGAATGTGCATCCACCCCTCCTGCAGTTGTAATGCACCATTAATCTGTATTTCGTCAACCTGTTTTACAAGACCATCTCGAATAACTTTGTGCAGAAGTTCACGAAATCTGGCTACACCAACTATTAACGATACCTTTGCTAGATGAGCATGATGGCTTACGGTTCTCCACAAATTGATCCAAGCCCGAATCCTCGTGCTCCGAAAACGCAGGAACCCACCCGACTATAGTTTTTGAACTAGGAGACCGTGGTGGTGTTTTGAGGAATGAAATCGCATAGGCTGGCACAGAGTCCGTCGACATTCTTGGTGGAAGTTGACTAAGATGATAGAAAAGATCTGGTCGAACTTTATCCGATTCTAGCACCTTTTCAGAAAAATAGTGGACTTTTTGGAGCCCAAAAGTGGGTACTCGACGAACAGTGCGAAACAATGGAAAAGAGGTCACTTGGAAGGGCAAGGTTTGGGCTGTTCCAATCGCCAAATGAGCTCGAGGTCTAGTCGATATACGACGAGTGTGAGCTCGCAAAAATGAGGCAGAGCGCAGTGAGACATCCTTCAAAAAGGGCCGCATTCATGAGCTGGTCGCTGGTCAGAACTGCCAAGATAATTCTGTTTGTTTAGTTTTCTTGCCATCGCCTTTGAGAACAATCACATACCCACTGTGGGCAATCATGCCAATAGCAGATTAGTAACAGGCTATTTCTTTAGACGCATTGATAGCATGGCCTTTCACAATGTCTACGGAAAAAAACCCTTCGACAGAGGTCAACGAAAATTGCGCTCTGGACTCCGACGGTACCGATTTTGACCTTGAGAATCCCTCCACAGCTCCTTGACATTGCCATTTAGCCCTTGGCGTCGACGAAATAAGACGTCACCTGGAGTTTCTTCACAAGGAACAAGTGCACACGGCCACATCGCTAGGCCAACTTCGGTCACTGCGGGAGGATTTATTTCATATCCCTAACGTGCACGATCGACTACTTGCATTGGAGGATCAGCTACTACAGAAATTGACCGGGAAAACTAAAACTCACCTTGCCCCCGCAAATCATGTCCCAACCGTTCGGCAGACTCACCCAAATCTGCCCCATAAAAATGGTAGTAACCTATCGATAGATTCAAATGAATCAGCTCGGGGCATCGAGCCCATTGTACCTCAGGATGACGAACTTGAAATACTACACACCCATTCACCTACCTCTCCACTCCCAACTACTACCACCCGATTTAGCGTCTTAAGGGATCTCTACGGCATGTCATCCGACACTGGCCCATCACCACCTCTCGCGGTAGAATTTCCACCACCATTGGTCCCTGTCATCTATCGACCCATACCGAGACCGAGAAGTGCTACTCCTGATTTTGAAGATATTCTCATACCTCAGCTCACATCTATACGCCCGCATGCACGGACCACTCCCCGCCCAAGATACATGTTTCATCCTTCAGGTAACAGTCGCCGAAGCCATGGGCATACAACTCATCCTAGTTCTGTTGGACAGAGGCAGGGTATCTCATCTGATGAAGCCGAGTCTGGTGCTTCTGAAATGCGTGTTCGCGCCCAAGTTTATGAGCAACAAGACTTGCATATTCCGCTCAACGAACCAGCTCCCGCAACGTCGCATATCGTACCATCAGGGAATCCCTCCGTAAATGTGAATGCCCTGCGTATACAACCCACTAGATCCTTTGACTTGCGTACAGTTCCCGCAAGCGTTGTTGCATCGCGGAGTCATCAGCAAACTGTTCAACTCAATCCACAACTCGTAGCTCCTCCTGAACCACGTCAGACTCGACATCGGAAATCTAGTTGGTACCGCCGTCCGCCGTACCGCCCCTTACAAGAGGAAACTGGACGACCGCAGGTCATTGTACAATTTCCCACCGATGCACTCAATCCTGCCATTGAAATAATGCAGGTTCGCATTCTAATCCTCTCATAAAAGCTCCGACCTAAACTATTTACATTTTTCTATTATATAGTCGATTCGGCGCGATCAGATGACTTTCGTAGAACAGCAACGCGAGCTTACACAGTCTATGCAAGAGCTCAATACCGGGCTTGAGCGTATGGTCGAAAATCGAAGAAGGGAGATGGGGGAACTTGGTGCTCGGTTGGGAGGGCTATTCCAGAATATTCAATTGACCGGCTCGGAACCAGAATTAATTCGCCTACCTGATGGGTCAAACACTGGACTCTAAAAGCGCTTCAGGGTGGGGTCAATTGCCACTTTTAATTCAAAAATATTCTAATTTTTCGGCTCCTTCAATCCACATTCCTGGCATTCAGCATAACATGGCTCATAGGGCGCCTACCAGGAGAAAGGCATATAGTTGTCAATAGGCTACAGTCGTCACGGGCAGTAACGAAATACAACCTTCAATACTCACCATAAGAGTTTTGTAATGTAAGTTCACTTGTCCATAAACAATCGAGGAAAAACTGTTGAATTGCGCTAATTGTATTGTAATAGGTACCCATATCGTAATCCTACAAAAATACATATATGTTGCAGCCCAGTCAACTGCAGGGTATCTGCGACAATGAAGATTACAGGTTGCTAGTGCTACCCTTGCTGTTGGGTCGCATTGAGGTTGACAGGCAGTGATCTTCAATCATATAGCTTGATTCCGTCGTCGACTGAAGTTGTCCATGTAAGTACTTTCTGGTGCATAGATTCTACCGAGATATACTCACCGGTTACTGCTTTCACCCCTCGGTCGTACAGCTTTATTCCGTCATCAACTAAAGTTATACGTGAGTGTCATTTGCGTAGGATTCGACCGGAGATATAGATAGCTACCGGTTGCTGCTTTCACACCCCGCTCGTACAGCTTAATGCCGTCATCGACTGGTAAAAATACAAGCGTTAGACAAAGCCAGGGCGAGAATGAGAGATGGGCTCACCAGTTGCTGCCTTTACGCCACGTTCGTACAACTTGATCCCATCATCAACTTTCGTTCATATTTCTTTAGTAAAAACTCGAAGAATTCCAGCGAATGCCTAACTACCTGTCGCTGCTTTTACGCCTCGATCGTACAGTTTGATCCCATCGTCAACTATAAGGATACAAGTGAGTAAGGTCAATCATTGAAAAGTATATGCAGGTTCAAATTACCTGTTGCCGCTTTAACACCTCGATCGTACAACTTAATACCGTCATCAACTGAGGTGCAAGTGAGTACTGCTATCATTGAATGGGCGGGTTGGGTATTGGCTTACCAGTTGCTGCTTTTACGCCTCGATCGTACAGCTTGATACCATCATCCACTAAGGATGCGAATAAGTATTGTCAATCACAAACATTTGAATATGAAGGTTTAAATACCGGTTGCCGCCTTGACACCTCGATCGTATAATTTGATGCCATCGTCAACTACGAACAAAGTAAGAGCTCATGTTTCCCACAGTGATACCTTACTGACCAGTCGCTGCCTTGACGCCTCGGTCATAAAGTCTAATTCCATCGTCGACTTTGCAAAATGAGAATTCGTATTCCACGATATAACAATGATTTACCAGTTGCCGCTTTGACGCCTCGGTCGTACAACTTGATGCCGTCGTCGACTAGTATAGCAAGGTGTGAATCGTGTTCCGAGTGATTATCTTTTACTTACCGGTTGCTGCTTTGACACCTCGGTCATAAAGTTTAATACCATCGTCAACTGCAGCAAGGTGAGCATACATGACCCGCACAAGGCAAAAGTTTTACCAGTTGCTGCTTTGACGCCTCGGTCGTACAATTTGATACCGTCGTCGACTATAACTAAGTAAGGACCCAGGTTCTGTGTGACGATAATTTGCTTACCAGTCGCAGCTTTGACGCCTCGGTCGTATAGTTTGATTGAGTCGTCGACATTTCCTACGTGCTTCAATAGGTAGGTAACCTCAGCCAAGTTTCTGCGAAGGGTTTGTGATGATACCTCACCACAGTAGGAGCAGCCACCGCAAGAGTGACGAAAAGGCTGAGAATTGTGAAGGAGAATTTCATTGCTGGTAAGGTGAATTGAACAGTCGGTGAAAAGTTGACCTAAGCCTAAATCTATTCGACAAGGAGTCGACACATTTATATCTTTCTCAAATCGATCGACAGGGATGTACCATGAGGTCAGAACTTTCTTTTCGACTACAACAGTCAGCAGCAATGTCAGCTGTGTGTCTTACAGAAACTGATTCTGATGTATTCAGTTAAAGAACAGCTTAGGTTCAGTTCACTTTGCCTGACTTCACTCGAACTAGGTTGAAGACACAATACAGTTACCATCCAGTGATCAGTGTTTAATTCCTTCGATCTACCGGAGATTCAGAGGTTTTCTTACTGGTTCTTCCGATGTCTGTCGGATGGTTACATCAAGCACGCTTCCTGCTCCCCAACCAGAAGTACGACCACACATGACCTACGTGACACCTTGTATAACAACAAGTATCCATCTTAGAAAGTTCACAGAAGAATATTTTGGTTCCTGTCCAAGATACATGCCCATGAAATCCCCCTCCTACGAGCCTCTCCTCAGCAAGGACGACCCAGATGGCGATGGTGAACACAACAACCACGATGGCCACTTCCACACGCCACCGAGAACGCGCCTGTTCGCGAAGCGCGCCTCAGTTCCACTCTGGATCCTTGTAGCTTTCGCAGTTGTGCAGATCATCAGTCTTACCCTCCTGGCCAGAAATGGCGTCCAGCACAGGTGCAACTACCCCAATGCTCAAATACTCTACAGTAAGCCCCTACGTAGTCCCGCACGGGCGGTCATGAGGAAGGCTGATTCCTGCATTTAGCCCCAGCACAAGAGGCTGTCGAGTATGAAGCTGTGAAGTTCCGTAGTGGCCTTAACGGGGAACCAGATGATATCTACAGTAGTCCTCCATCCCCTGAAGTCGACGCTGCATGGCAGGACCTATTTGGCTGTAATTCCTTTTCATCTCCCTTTCTACGTCGTAGCAAGCTGATATCTCTTGTAATCAGTCGGTATCACAGAGCTGTCACAGGGACAAGCTGATCAACTGGTTAACGCTACCTGGCAAATTCCACACAGCGATTCGAAGTATATCATGTTACTGGATGTCTTCCACGAGCTTCACTGCCTCGTACGTTGCCGATTCAATCCAGTAAAACATGCCTAAAGCTCCTCTACAGAACAAAATCAGAATGTCGCTTTACTCTGGTATGTGGTGTATCGTTTGGAGCTAATTTCTGTGCCTTATAGCCTGTTCCTCAGATTATTACTATCCCGACTCAGATCCGAAAGAGGAGGCAATGCGAAGACTTCATGTCAAACACTGCCTTGGCTCGATACGGCAGTCGCTTCAATGCTCCTCCGATATCAGCACTATCGTCTGGTACAAGGCAGAAGGCGAAAGAGAAATCCCTCGATTCGACATCCTCCATAGTTGTCGGAACTTCGACAAGGTCAAGGATTGGGCACGCGACCATCGTGGTTCGATATTCGTCAAGAATGGCAGGGTCAGTGCCATTCCCAGTGGATTTTCGGATGAGATGCCATGAGCTTGCGGCGGTGCCAAGTGGCGTTTATTTGTAATGGCGTAGTCAAGACGTAATCACAGGTTCTATGTACGACAATTTCAGAGAAAGGGCTGCTCTGGTCATTCTCCTTCCATTTAGTTGATTACATCACATCAATACAATGTTTGAGTTGCCAACACGTCTTGGGGGAAGTTGGCGCCAAATTGATTGGTTGTTCATCATTTATTGACTTTCATCTAAGCTTATTTGTCGTCCTGACACAAGTCATTACTACTAGAAGCTCACTTCGGAATTACATAAACAAGGCATCCAATACAGCACGCAATTCGATCCACTTGAAGCCCATGCGCCAACATCAGACAGGGACGGGGGGATCACCACACCCTTCGCAGACAGTGAACTACACCTTTCTTCTATTGGAAGATAGGGGATAACGAAATAACCTAAAATAACACTGAATTATAGGTATTCTCCTGTTCGGTTATCAGCTCCCCAGGGACGGCGTTGCGCCACTCCACCACCGTGATTTTCACAAGCCTATCTTGTGACCGCTGAGAAGGCGTATTTAACACTTGTAATATGAATCGACGTTACCGCGCCCAATATTCTATGCGATACTACGTCAATATTTTGTGCTTCCTTCCTTCACGGCACGATGGTCTAGGTCACTTATGAATTTCCATTTCTGGATGCGATGATCGGGAAATCTTATCATGGGCGGCGGCCCGGTGTACATAGTCACTGCACTGATTCGACCCGCTTTTACTTGAGCAAACTAATGGGAGACTCTAGCTTCTACTGGCTCAGTAAGGCTCAGTGGTCCTATCGTTTACTAGTAGCTGTTGATATTTCACTTTGACGAATCAATTTTTGACAGCTGTGCCCGGCAAGTTATGCCTGGTCCCGACATATGTTTATCGATACAGTACTGATAGTACTGACGGCTTACAGCGACATTGTTTGGCAGACGCACTATCTCGAACACCAACCTATTGGGTCAGTCAGAAAGCTTGGCATAGGGGTATATACAACCTGCCCCGTACACGTCGGGCGAAACTTGTAGAACCGACTTCTTGATCTTTCCTGAAGCCATAAGCTTTCTGGTTATGATTAACATCGCATCTATATTGATCAGAACACAAATTCTCTATTGACCGGACAGCCTCAGCTGACTTGCCGGGCTTTTCGTTGTTTTTTTTTTGTGATGGAAGTGCTCAAACGCCTTTGATTAACACTGCGCTTCCACTCTGCTCTCAGCTTTATCTGGGCGCTGAACGCTAAATTATGACAACCAAGCCATATGAACTGGCTAGTCAGGAGATCTTTAGCCACGCTGTCTTGGGTATTCTTCTAAAGCGTGATGATTATCATTGGCGGAGGAACCAGGAGGATCTAACATATAAGCTTCAACATTACTGTCACAAGTAACTGCCAGTGCCGCACCGCGAAGAAAGAGAGAAAGGGGACTAGTGAGCCAAGTGAGCTAAGTAACCTCAGTCAGGTCGACAACTGAAGGCTGGCTGCTAGCAACCTCCAACTCCTCGAGTATTTTTAGCCTAGTCTCGGCCACACGCTTTTCAACCACAGAGAGGTCATCGACCTCCATGATAGTGTCCACCCAGGCAACGGCCCAAGCACCATTGCCTGCTTTGGTCCCACCTAAGACCTGTTTTTTCGCCTCAGAATCGGGCAACGCTTCCCAACGGCTCCGTGAGGGTTGTGTATCAGCTCGATCTGTGAGGGTACGGCTGTAAGGGTAACATATAATAAACGTAAATAGGCAACTTACAATGCACCAGACCAGAATGGGGCTCATAGAGCCCAAGAGGCGGTTGTCCTTTCTCAGTCCCGACGCGTCTCCGCTTTGTAGGAGGTTCTGTCTTGACTTTCCCCCTCTTCATAGCTTCTTCCTCCCCCTCCTCTTCAGCAAGATCCTCCTCTTCCTCCTCTGCAAGAGCTTTGCGCTTTGGCTCATCAGTTTTTGCACTTGGCACGTCTTCAACACCTCCCGCAGGAATTTCCTCCAAACCACCACCAAGCGTAAGACCTTCACGCCTCCACTTTGCCCATTCATCCCCAGATTCAGCCACTCGCCTCGCCATCATGAACATCCAGTTCTCCTCATCCACACCGTCGCGCGACAAGAGACTCTTCCGTACGGCGTTTAACGGCCCGTCACTGTAAGGGCCCCAACCACTGCCCCCGAAGAGCGTCGTCGGTCCACCCGCACGGTATATCCCACCACCTGCACGATCGGCCTTGCCAGCTGCGGCTCCAGTTGTCGCAGCGTTCAGTGAAGTGAGCTCATTACTGTGAGTGGCTGCGTTGGGATCTGGGAGTTCCCCGACAGGATCGCCTGGTTTGATTCCCAGAAGCGCAATCTCTTCAGTGACCTTATCTTCGTAGTAGTCATCTGTAACCCATCTGCCATCTGGCATGACATTAATTGGCAAGGAAGATTAAGGTGAGAGACAAGCGCATACCAATGACCATTTTGCTCCCGTGGAGCTTGAACGCACTCCGCGCGGTGATGAGGGTAACGCTGCGCGTACGTAGGTGTGAACCAAGTTTACCCTGGGCGATGAGGTAGTCTTTTTCAGGCTGGGTGGCATTCAGTTTGAAAGCAAGTGGATTGCGGCGAAAGTAGTACAGTGAGTCACGGAAACCCGATGTTCGAGCTGCATCGATGGCAAGCATGTAATGCCGCGTAGGGTGTCTGTTGGGCAGAATGAATGTATTTGCTTTGAATCTACGGTCTAAAAGGATGGTTTTAGCCAGATAGGACGAGTAAAACTTTGAACGCGTACCACCCAAGAGCACCCCGGAGGGGTCTATCTTTTCGTTTCCCTTTGGGTCCTCGTCGGTGATGAACTCGCCGCCTTCGATGATGTAAACTTTACCATGAATTTTGCGAAACGGTTTTCCTCCTCCTAAGGGCGGCTCTTTCTCTTTTGGAGGAATATCGTCAGCCTCAGCTTCCCCCTCCGCCTCACCGATTTCGTCATCGGCACCCACTTCACCCTCAGCGTCCACCTCAATACCATCTCCCTCCTCGTCTCCTCTCCTAGGTAATCGTATAGTTAGTCCGCCGCGTCCTCTGCCCCTGCCTCTACCTCGCCCGCGTCCTCTGGTCTTAAGTGTATTAATCCCAATAGCAACGCCGCGTCCACGCCCTCGTGGCCGGCCCCTAGGTCGCGGCGTCCCTAATCTGCTGCCCCCACCTTCGTCATCGCCTTCTGCTACCGGGCTGTCTACATCCATCGAATCTTCCAACCCATCCTCTTCCACTTCAGGGGGCGGAGGAGCTATCATGCGAGAGGAGGTCCCAGCAGGTATTGTCACGGTTGGCACCATTTGCGGTATTGGTGCCATTGCCGGAGGTAGTCGAGGTTTGATCACAATTTTTGGAACATTTGCCGACTTCATGGGTCTAATAATTGTCGTAGCACCGACAAAGAGAGATATTGAGTACGTATATAAACTTAGTTGAGGTGATAAATGCGAAAGACAAGATCGGAACAAATGGGGATGGACGTGTTGTACAAAATGTTTGTTGGGTCAGGGGTACTTCGGGCATAGGCCATACATAAATTTTTTGCATTCTTACTCTCAAAACGGTTAGCTCACCCACTCCTCGCATATTACGCTTTTTTCTATCAAACCAGAAAAACAGGTCTCCGTAATCTCTGCAGTCGTCTCACTCAACTTCAAGTTGTGCCATTAGATGAACCAGAAATGCCAACAGCCCTACACCAGTTTCCTCAGTAATCCTCCCTCTTTGATTGGTCGTATAGGAGTCTATCCGACCTTTCTGAGATTCAGACAGACGTCTGCCGCTCTCTCTAGCTTTGGCACTCTGTCAAAGAGCTAGATTCCACGGTTATTCGCACTTCAACGTGTTTCTGGAATCTTGCTATGCTGCATTTTCGTTAAGAGCGCAGAAAGGCAGTAGAAAGGCACACTCAAACTTCTAGAGATGAATGCAGCTTACTCGCATAGAGTAGCGGACTTCCTTCGAAACCATTCACTGTCTGTCCTCGTCACCATCAAGCTGAGCTGCAAAACATAGGCATTGGACACATTTATATCGCTTCATCCCGAAGTCTTCTACCGAGGCATTAAGAAGTCCCTTTGATGTTCAGTACCTTTGTCGATATTAATAATGGTCATTTCATGGTTCTCATAGGCTGCCACCACCTTGCAATATTGGCCAATCACCCCAAATGAATATTATCGCTTTCAACAACATCCGGCAATTGATGTAGCTGCCACTGTCTTCCAGATTGCCTTCACTTTGGTGCTTATTAGTAAGTAGATGAGGTTACATGTGTTTCAGTTAAAAATACGTGCTGATGTCAGGACAGAACCGCGCCCCCAGGGCGTTCACCTTGATGCTTACCAGTCAGCAAGGAGTGGCAAGATGTCCTCCTTTAAACTAATACTTCAGAACTCAATATTTATTTTATACATGCAGGTCTATCCCATACACGGCCCTGGTACGTTTATCGATTTCTCATCCCTCACTGCGCCTGACACGCATTCAGAACACAATATGCCCTTCGGACGGCTTTCATCTCCCCAGGTTGTCTACGGACGCGTCCATCCTGTACTAGCATGAGTGCCACAAGCAGATTATTACTTAATGGTGAAACACTCACGAATCATAGGTTATGGTGGTCCGAAAATGGTAACTCAGATCATGCCATCATAGAACAAGCACTCGTTGTTAACATATATGATATAAGTAAAAGGGGGATACATCAACCGATCTATCGCTCTTCCTCCACACTCTACCATGTCGTTCCACAGCGCTATTGCCATTACGCAGAAGGGAAAAATCGATATGATCCAGGTCCCCACAGCGGAGCCTGGATCCGATCACATTCTCATCAAGCACGGTTATACTTCATTGATTGCCGTCGATACCTACATGACGGACCTTGGGTTTTTCATAGCAGAGTACCCAGCGTTACTGGGTTTCAATACCTCTGGAACTGTCCTTAAGCTCGGCCCAGGCGTTCGTGACCTTACAGTCGGGGATCGTGTATGCAACATCTGTATTCTCTTTTCTAAGAAGACCACCACTCACTCGTATATTTAGGTGACTGCCTTTTCGTTTACTTCGGCTTCTGCGAGAGGCACACAAGAGTATAGCGTACAACCTCGTCTTGTTGTATCTAAAGTTAGGCATTTCTTCGTAGCTCAGGCTCTTTCCATGGGTTTAACGGAGGACTAGATCCCAGATAGTATTTCTCTGGAAGAGGCGGCCACAATCCCCGATAATTTGACAACCGCATTTTACACTCTGTTTAGTAGAGTTGGCCTCCCATTACCTTCATCCTTCCCTGCACCGTCACCTCCTTCGGGTGCTAGCACGCCTATGCTAATTTACGGGGCGGGCACTACTGCAGGCCAGTACATTATCCAAGTCTTGCAATTGGCTGGATACAAAAAGATTCTTGCTACGGCGTCACCCAAACATCACGCGTATCTTCGTACCCTCGGCGCCACCGACACATTTGACTATAACAGTGTTGAGCTTACCACCGATATTGCCAAAGCCATCGGCGGCGAGGGCAAAGCCGAAATCACTGTGGATTGCATTTGTACGGAACCATCCTTAGCTGCGCTCGCGAAAGTCGTCAGTTCGACGGGGACGGTCGCGCTCCTGCTACCGATAAAAAAAGGGACGACACTGGCTGGTGCAAAGGACTTAAGCGAGATGACTTCAGTGCTGCCTGAAGATAACGCCCCTTTCACGAAAGATGTGAAGTTAGTGGGGGTACAGACAGCCAGGTACTTTGAGGTTCGTTGTACTACCTCATTTACGGTTGCCTCTATCTGATCGATATGAATATCCACAGGACCCGTATTTGAAAGGAAATCTATCACAGGAAATCATTCCGTCTCTGCTTGGAAAAGGACTGATTAAGCCGAACCGTGTACGCTTACTGAGCCAGGGGACTCTCAAGGAACGAGTAGAAGAGGGGTTAGATCTTCTCAGAAACAACAAAGTCAGTGGGGAGAAGATAGTAATTAAAATTCTTGCATAAGCGGTAAACTTTCATGATAAGGTATTGTACCCCATCTTTAACTCTACCATCGACTGTTACACCGTACATCTGCCATCCAAATGAGGACGGGTTGGACTGCCGTTCGGCTACTTATCCTCTTCTCACACATTCATTACACCGAATTGGAATCATGTGGGAGCAGAGTCCAACTCCTAGTCTTCTCCAGGGTATTCTCGTGGGGAGCTCTGTTGTGCAACACTCGCTATTAGTATCTGTAGCTTGCCAATCCAGGTCTCCTCATGATGATGCGTGACAACAACCCACCAGCGCAAGTCTGTCAATATCTGCTGTATGCGCCCTTCTTGGAGGTCCCAAGAGAAACGCCATCACATCGGAGTTTCAGACCTGTACTACATACCACGACTGCAAACTGACTTGGTGCATTCCAGCTTATTCAAACTTTCTGGACATGGATCAGTATGGCTTCGCTGCCAACGTTTACCACATTGCTGTGTATGTCGAGCTTAGTGGTCCGCCCATATCATCATGACATGCAGTAAGAGAGGCTAAACTTGGGTACCACAGCCTCCTCCAGTTAACGTCATATAACAGTGCTTCAAAGGAACGTCCTTCAGCTATCAAACCCCCAAGGTAGACATTTGGCTCAGAAATGCCTGTGACTTTCGCAATAGCAAGCCACGCTGCTGAGGCATTCACCGCGAGATTGGAATCAGAGAAGCCTCAAACAGATGTGACGAAAATCGCTGATAAAATCTCGGGGACTTACAAGCCAGAGAACCCTTTCCAAAGCTCTTTCGACAGTTCTCGAGGTATAATTGTACGGCGACATGGATTTGTGCACGGTATACTTTTAGCGTACAACCAGCATCATAACATAGTAATCAGGTGAGTACGACTTCGACTAGTCAATTAGCATCCTGCTGACAGTCCTTATAGACCTGACGATGTCTGGATAGCAATTTTGTCCCAGTTAAGCACATAGTGCGCTTGCTACGTTTTCTGAGGGAAGAAAATGTAGTTAAAACGATCCCATTTAGTGTCACCACCAACGCAGAGAACCTACGTGATAAATTTGTTGCCCACGAACTTGGGAAGAAAGACCTCATCCTCGTATCGGATGCCGCCACCATTGAAGAAATGGACTTCGGTCAGATGGCTGTTGGCATGACTGGTCTTCTCGGAGACAATGTGACATTTGAGATCCTTTGAATCCAACGTATACCAAACTAATTTATGCCGCAGCTCAAAGACAAGTCTCTTATCCCTTGGGTGCTTCCGAACTTCTCGACCACTACTACAAATGACACTATAATATGCTCTGCCATCGTAATGGCAACTTTAAGAGAGTAAGCGACCGATCGTGTGGTTCTCCTTTTGTAAAAGCTTGAACAAAAAAATCTTACAGATATTTTGGTTTTGAATTCCACACAAAATGCGGTATCCCATTTGTCACACTGGAGGGCACCAAAGCGGACTGGCAGTCTATCCTCAATCGTATCGAAAGGTTGCCAGAATTCGGTGAGCAGCCAGCAGAATGGGCAGAGATGCTCCGTGCCATCCTCTGCAGGTTCGTGCGCGCCTTTGACCATGGCGGTCCGGAGGTAGATAAAGAATTTTGGGATCGGATTATCCATGAAGAGAGTGCGTCTGGGACGTATTTCATTAGTGGATGGATGAGCGCGTTCTGTGCATGGGATGCGAAGGGTGCCTTTTTCGGGGCCAAACAAGAACAGAGTACACATGGCTGGAGTCACGCGTCTCCGCCAAAATGGGTATACGGCCTCACGTTCGATGGGGTGTGGTTCCCAAGAGTGGGGAAAATCCCAAAGGGATATACAGAGGTAGATATCAAGGTGAAAGATACAGCGAAGGGTCAGACGTTGGAGTGTGTTATGATAGCGGGCCATGTGGGAATTTCGCTTGAGGGGAAGGAGAAGCTGGATACGATTAGGATGGCACCACAGTGGTTCATGTTTTCAAAGGGTGAGAAGTACAATGAGACGAGTGCACGACGAAAAATGATGTGATCGCCTTTCAAAATTTGATTCCCCCTTCACCGAATCAACGTCATACTATCCGGTGCAGCTTCCACCACAGAATCTCATTAAATGACCTGACAACTCATGCATGCCAAAGCTGACTCTCGAGTCCCCCAACCAACTCATGTAGGACCTCTTTGAAAGCGGCCGCGAACATAAAATGATAAAACTGGGTTGTAAGAAAACTGTACTCTGATCCGCGTCATTCCCCCATCCAACTTGGCCCTCTGATATATGCTTATAATAAAGTGATCTCTTATCATGGCAGTGTAATATCCAAGGTATTGTCTTCCGTCTGGGTATCTCTATCGACCATCGAAGACTGTTCCCTCAATTTCTCCGTAGGTAACATCATCATTTGAGTTTCAGCCTTCTTGCCTATTTTCTTCACCTTTTTTCTCCATTTCCTTATCATCTTTCCCAACTCGTGAACGTAAAGAACAACTGTTACGAGGGCCGTGAATAGTGCGAGGGTTTGACCATACGTCCACTTGTTCTCCGCCTCAGGCTCGATGTTGGCTTTATTGACGCGTATCGTGAGCTCCGTCGACACGATAGCATAAACAAGGGGCGCGCAGAAAATGACACCGAGTGGAAATGTAAAAACCTGTGAATAAGAAGGTCCAACAAGGAGGGCGGCTGTATGAGAATGGGTGTTGAGACGAATGGAATGTATGCACCGCCTAGAGAAAGAGGTGAATGGATCGGCCCATGCAATCATTTTTTGGACGAAAGATGTTCGGAACAAGGGTCGGATAATTAACGTGATTATGGGGTGTATGAGCAGGTAATATAGCAAGGCAAAGATCATGGCGGGAACGCAGAGTAAAAAGACAAGCAAAGTGAACACGCAGACAAAGGCAAGCAACACGAACACGATGATGGTCCCAAATAGGTATAGCCCAATTACTGGGACTGCACTAATGGCGTAGAACACTAGCGACGATATTCGGAGGGCTCTGTTCGATACCTCAATGGCACCAAAGAGCCAAAAGTATGTCACGGGTTGGCAAGGCTGTTCCGCCTTGAAACCATATGCCAAAAAGGGCTGCAAATTCGACCAAAAATATAAGCCTAAACCCGACATCATTGCTGCATGGATATAGCATGGGACCGATGAAGTCAAAGAATCCCTGGTCACCAGAAATTGAGTCGCCCATCCGTTCCGTGTTGAGGGACGAAATCCGCCTCGGGCAAGGAGAAGGACAAAGCCAGCCCAGTTGTTAATCTGGCTGACGTTAAGAACTATAATAGCGTGATATGGAGAGAGACCAGTAGTCCTGGCTTCAAGAATTGCACTGAGGATGACAGCGAAGCCGACCATGAAGAGACCACGTTCGAGGCTCTTTGCCAGGTTTATGTACTCTTGATTTACCCGTACGAAGGAAGAGAATGATTCCTTGTAGAGTTCGTCATCGCTGGTTCTGATATCCTCCAGGGATCGCTCATTTTGCTGAGAGGTTGGAGTGATGGTTATGACATCTGAAATCGAAGTGGTGGGTCGAGCCGCAGTTGTATTTGCAACGGTATTAACGTCTTCTGTTCTTGATACGCCATGATACAAGCGAGTGTGAAGAAGGTACAGGAGATTGAAACCTGCAAGGCATGCCTGGATGTACACTGACGTTCTCACACCAATTCCTACACAAACGTGAATCTCCAGAGGTATTCGAGCATTAATAATATCGACGCACCAGCTATGTCAGAATTTCCTGGGATTTGACAAACTCTAACAGAATTGGACATAGAATGGATCAAACAGACGGCAAGAACCACTAAATGCTCCTCATGAGGGTACAACGTGAAAAGGTAGGAACCGACCAGCTGTCTAGCCTTTTGGACTTCAAGTCGGAGTCTTCCGGTGGCCGCCACAACCCCGTATACAGTTCTCCTGCCTCTTCATTCATCCTGTAAACTGCAACAGAATTCGCTCAGATCTGATGTTAGCACACTAACCAGGCTTCCACTAGCGCAAGTGTCTACTATTTCCATTCCCCATAATTTCCCAGTCTTGTCACGAAAGGTCACGAAGGTAAACCGGAGCTCAGCACAAGTTATGAAACACCCGCAAAGCATGTTTCTTTGGTTTTCTGATTGATCTATTCTTCGACATTTTGTGAATCGTGTGTAGCCGCCGTTGATACATAATATATTCATCTCGCTGAAGCTTCCAAAGTATGCCCACTCCCTGGCTACGTTACGTCCCTTACATAAAACCGAGCTCATTCCAAGGTTCTATAAATTGATTACCGAACGACAACAAACTTATCCAGACAATTCTCAAATATCACGGACATTGCTTCTGATTTTGACTTAACAAAACAATTTATGAACCCTAAATCGACTTCAACCAGACTGACAGTATTGAAGTCGAATGCACTCCATTGACCTAACAAGGAGCGCATTGTGATGGCGGTGCGACGAGTTGCGGAATGAGACTTCCCAGGAGGCTTGTGCGACGAAGAGGGCACGCCGTTAACCGCCTGTAGAATGCTTGACATTACCGATGTTTGCCCTGGCCAACACATGTTTGGGTGATTATTCTGGGGAGGAATGGTCAAATTATTAGAACTTGAAACAAAAAAAAGGTAACACACTGGAACGAGCTCTCATCTTTCTGCGTTTGCGCCTGAGTCTGCGGGATCTCTTTTTCTTCCACTTCTCTCTCATACTATGAAGAAGATTAATGTCACTAGTTTGCAAGGGGTAAAGCAAAGTGCAACATACTTGTTGAGTTGATGGAGGAACTGAGCTCTGCGTCACTTGGTGGAAGGTTTGGGTACCGAGGTACTGTATAGTTCTTAGTCATACCTTTCCACGCCTGGACATTCCCTTTTTGAGTTTCTTGAATGGCACCCCCAAAGGCACATGGGCAAACGGAAACTCGTTCCTACGGCTTTGCATTCTGAGCTTACTGAGTACTCCTCACTCATACGTGTACTGCGTGCGAACAACACTCTCGACGTCACTGCCCATTTAGTGCAACCAGGTGTCCATAACGCTAGCAATTTGGATAGGGATGTCCTTGAGTCAGACGTCGATGTTTTTGATGACGAAGAAATCATTCGGGAGAGTTCAATCTCCCGCGATATGAGTCTTGTCGAACGACCAGCCAATAGCGACGATGACGCGTTAACCAATGGTGGTCAGACGCCTTACTCTACATTTGACGAGTCGCGCGATGTTTCCCCACAGAACGCCAGGAGTAGTTTTCCCATCGACAACTTACCTTCGTCTGGTAACTACAAACGAAAGGCACGGTCGTTCTCGCCGCCTAACCAGCGGAAGCGGGATCATTGGACCCGTTGGCCGCTCCTTGTTAACGATGTACATGTACCAGAATGGAACTTCGAAGACGAAATTGGCCAACTAGCTTCTACCGCGCTGAAACTCAATCCTCTGCCTCCACTCCCCTTCTCTGGGCCCGAAAACTGGAGCGAAGCCCCCGATGATGACATTCATGCTCTTGTCGACATAGACAATGATTCATCGTATCTTCCTCACTTAACAAATTTGGCCTCAAACTACCTGTCTACCATCCTGGCTATTCTTGCAGCACACACACCTAACCGACCTCCAAGTCTTCAGAATCGTGTGCAGCCTATGGGTTGGCGTAATGTCCTGGATGTCTTGGCTTCATGTAGTAATTCCACTGTCACAGATGCCACGTGTGTTTATATTCACAACATAATGTTTATTGTGTGATAATGCTTGCATACAGGATAATCAGTTCTGTTGAATTGCGTATGGAAGCTATGTATGGTGCGTTTGACGATTCAAGCAAGCGCGGCTCTGGATCTGTATCAGGTTCGTTGAGATGGTATCAGTCGGTGTTGGCTTGCTTACTTCAACGCTCAGCGTTACATCGGATAAAAGCGGGCCTCATGGCGAAAAATAAACTCAGAGCCCAATTTTTGCATCCATCGGAAGCACTTCTGAGTTTTCCATATCCTCCATCAACAGAATCATCATCGGATCAAGCCTCAGTTCTAAGACGCTCGACGAGAAAGACAAATTTACTCAGGTCAAAAAAGCGTTTAAGATGATATTTCTCAGGACTACCAGGATACTAGGCAGGCAGCCACTCAACATGGCTTACTTGACTATTGATTTGCATCTACATCGTGTTCAGCGAAGTTTAGGCTGAGTAAGCAGCGACCCACTGTAGAATCAAGGTGATGGAGACTTGAGCCACATTGCCAGCCCTTTTCCCCTCATTTGTCACCTAGTGGATCGGCCATGAAGTGGAAATACGTACTACCAGAATCCTCCAACTAGGAACATACGGTCAATGTCATACGATGAGCTTGTTGGGGCACTCGTCACGGTGAAATACCTTACACGTACCTCTATCGCTACGGTCATTCAATATTACATCCCATAATAAAGCTTCATTTCCTGAGTCACTCTCAAGTTTATAAGGGATCAACAAGTGTGGTGTCCGTTTCCCATGGACCAGTTAATGTAAGCCGGCAAGTTTTATTTCAGATCGTTAACATTCTCAAGGTTTAACTCCATCGTAGAAAGTAACGAGCAGATGTGTACCCCTTACGTAGGGCCTGCTCGGCCGCTACATATAGAGCTTTAACGCCTCTCGATTACGCGTAACCATACGTCGTTTTTTCAAACCAACATCGCCATCTTTGTGTATATTTCACTCTCCATTCCGACAAACATAATGACATCCTCGAAGGCACTAAGGAGAATGAGGTTCCAGGCAGTGTTCAACCTCGTACGGGACGAGCTCGTTGATCATTGTGTAAGGGAAGGCCTACCAGCTGAAGCGGTAGACTGGTATCGCAAGGTTAGTCCTTCCTCTATTCCATATACATGCCGACACTGACTTTTAGCTTCCTGATGTGATAGAGCCTCGAATACAATGTACAGGGCGGAAAGCTCAACAGAGGCATGTCCGTTGTTGATACTGTCGAGATTCTCAAAGGACGGCCATTGACTGAAAATGAATGGGTGGATGCATCAATCCTCGGATGGTCCGTTGAACTGGTTTGCTCCTTCTACCACAGACTGGTTATATGTCAGCTTACGAGGTCAGCTTCAAGCATACTTCCTTGTTGCGGACGACATGATGGACAATTCAATCACACGGCGCGGGCAGCCCTGTTGGTATCGTTCGCCCAATCCCGCTCTCCCATCGGGCGATAACTGTCCTGCGATCGGCTTGATCGCTGTGAACGATGCGCCAATGCTAAAGTCTGCAATATTCCAGTTGTTAAAGACGCACTTCCGCCATCAGTCATACTACATGGACATCGTGGAGCTGTTCCACGAAATGGCATATAAGACCGAGATGGGTCAATTAACGGACATGATTACCGCTCCTCCAAATATCATTGATCTCCAACGCTTTTCGCTTGAACGGTAAAGGGATTTGCATTCTACTTTAGCAGAATATATGTAACTCACCTCTCCATTTGTTACTCAGGTACAGCACCATCGTCCGGTTCAAGACCGCCTACTACTCTTTCCAACTTCCCGTTGCACTTGCAATGCACATGTGCCACATTCCGGAGACGTATGCCGTGCATTTACCCAACTCTATGGAGGGCGAAACGACTACATTACACCCCTACGATCTGGCGTTATCCATTCTCATCCCCCTTGGTGAATATTTTCAGATTCAGGACGACTTCCTCGACTTCTCGACTCCGCCTGAAGTGCTTGGGAAGATTGGGACTGATATCGTTGACAACAAATGTTCATGGTGCATAAATACTGCTATTGAGCTGTGTACTCCGGAACAACGTGACGTTCTTAACCAGAATTACGGCCGAAAAGGCGACTTTACTGTGGATGAGGCTGGCGGGGAGTGTGATGATGACAAGGCGGGTGGGCGAGAGGGTGACGCTGGTGGTCTCTGTGAAGCACGCGTGAAGGAAGTATATGCAGCAGTAGACCTGAGAAAGGTCTACGCTAATTACGTGAAGAGGGTTTATGCGCAGCTAAACAGGTTGATCGATGCAATCCCAGACGATGGCATCATTGTGGATAAGACGGGATCCGAGGTCAATCACGATGGCTTGAAGCGACAAGTGTTCAGAAGTTTCTTGGAGAAAATTCATGGGCGGGATAAATGATCAAGGCTAAATTTATCTTATAGTACATGATGCACTTCTTTACAAAATCCTGCTGTTGCTATTGTCGGTGTGGTGAGCCGTAGTTATTGAAATGTTGGAAAAGAAAGTTCCTTGGTGAAAAAAATGAAAAAGCTCAATTGATACAAATGAGACACTTTCTACGTTTGTGGGGAACCGCAAAGTAGCGTAACGTTTGGGAGACTGTTCTTGTTAAAGCACTAGAAGTTTCGTGGTCAATTTCAGTTCACATGAGGATTAAGACCGAATTTCATTACATGTTTACTCTGTTGCTAAAGTGGGTGAGGAATCTACAGGTCTTTCGACGAGAAGATCCCGATAAGAAATGGTAACAGAGAACGGACACGTTCGAAGATGGGAGTCCGAGTACGGAGTCTAAAGACGCGAAGTCATGTGATCATCATTCCAGGACCCATGTCCCTCATCATCCCGTACCTCCTTTCTGAGGCTGAGAACTTTCAACTAGAAGGAATAGATTCAAGCGTTTTATGGAGGGTTTCACTTTGAATAGTTGAACAGTAGTACCTTTCGGTTTTTGTAGTGTAACTTGGAGAGGCAGCTGGGCCTGGAAGAATGTTGGTCAGACTCTGTCAGCAGTTCTCCATGTCACACTCTAAATTGAACCTCAGCTTCCTCAAACCCGTTCTTCCATTTCCAAACTATCGACCACTCCTGGTACCCAGCAATGTCTGTGACTAAAGTCCAAGATGTTTTACTTGTTGGGTTTGGTGCAGTTGGCGCGATTTGTACGTGGCTAATATGTCAAACACCTCTAAGTCCCTCGACATTCAACATCATTTTTCAGACTCGCTCATACTCAAGCGCAGCGGACTTGCTCGCGTAACTGCGGTGGCACGAAGTAATTATGATCTAGTCAACGGTGAGCTTTTTCCTCGATTTCTGACTTTCTTTTCACATCTCTAATCGTCCAGACCGTGGAGTCACCTTCGATAGCAAGAAATATGGACAAATCTCTGGGTGGAGACCCGACCGTCGTACGTCTCTTCAGATGAATGAACCTAATTCAATTATCTCATTTCTGGAAGTGGTCAGGTCGATCGCGGAAGCTGCAGATAGACCGTATTCCTATGTCTTTGTGACGACCAAAGCTATCCCCGAGCGCTCGCCGACCCCAAACATTTTGAAGCCGCTCTTATCTTCCCCTTATATGGACAACTATTCACAACCCACCTATGTTCTTCTTCAAAATGGCCTGAATGTCGAGACTGAATTGTACCATGCCATCAAAGGTCTAGGGAAGGGAGAACCAAGTATAATTAGCACATCAGTATGGATCGGGTCCAATATGGTGGAGCCAAATGTTATCGAACATAATCATTTCGTGAGTTGTCGAGCCTAATTGGACTGATCTTCACTGATTGATTAAGTTTAAAGGATCGGGTCACGATGGGCATCTATCGATACAACGATTTTACGACTACGACAAAAACGCCGGAGGAAACAGCCATTTTAGAAGATATTGGTGGGATACTTCGAGCAGGTGGCAGTGAAGTCACTATTGTTCCCGAAGTTCAGCGTTACAAGTTTTCAAAGAATTTCTGGAATGTGGCATTTTCCTCTTTCTCAACGCTCACGCAGTAAGTGACGTCTTATGGCAAGTGTCCTCAGCATTTATCAACGAATACATATAGACATCGCCTACCATCGCTATTCCGCCCTCCGCCCTCAGACCCTTCTGTCAGCTATACTCCATATATCTCGCCTACCACAGCAGATCTCATCGCAACTTATACTATACCTGCAATTAGGGCAACTCTTCAAGAACTAGTTGTTCTTGGTGAGAGAGATAGACCATTGGTATGTCACTAAGCTCATGATCATGCTTAGCGCGAGCGCTCGGGTACCCTGATTCAGAAGATGGCGTACCAGCCACATTACCAGATACTATAATTGAGAACACACGGAAGCTTCATGTTGTCCCGGAGAGTTCCCACAAGCCCAGCATGCTCGTCGACGCCGAAAAGGGACAGCCGATTGAGGTGGAGGTCATCTTTGGGGAAGTAGTAAAAATGGCACGCGAGAGAGGACTCGAACTACCTGTAAGCACAAAGTTTACTACGAAATGACATAGATCTAAAAGTCAGGTGTAGCGAGTCGAAATGCTTTACGCTCTTTTGATTGTCGTTCAGAACCAGATCTTGGCCAAGCTCGAGGCGCCTAACGCTGTTTAGTATGTGATCTAATGTGTCGTTAGTGGGGGTCTTTGCACCAAAGTTGGACAAGGTCCTGGTTAGGCGCTGTCCAACAGTCACAGTCACTTGTGAGACTTTCGGCTGGTCCGGAGCATTACGTAATGCTCGAGTTTATAAACATGCCGAACACAGCAAGTTTGGTTCAGCCCTTCCGCCCAGTATCAGTTGCCATTGTCAGCTAGCGCTGAGCCTGGTTGAAAGAGCTTTCTCTACACTTGCTCAACAAAGTTCATTCTATCATACTACTTGCGCTGCAAGTAAATGTCGAACCGAGGCTATGACCGTGGTCGCGGGCGAGGTAGCCCAGATCCTAGAGGACGAGGTAGCCCAGATCCCAGAGGACGAGGTGGTGGTCACCCAGGTGGTGACAGGGGTGGCTTCAGAGGCGGTGGCCAAGGTGGCGACAGGGGCGGCTTCAGAGGTGGTGACAGGGGCGGCTTCAGAGGTGGTGACCGCGGCGGCTTTCGTGGTGGCCCAGGCGGCGGCCGCGGTGGTGGCCCTAGAGAGCAAGGAGGGTATGGCTATTTTACACCTTGATAATGCAGATAACTCACTGACAATTACAGTGTTTATGCGCCCGGCATGCCTGCTAAAATCGACGCGCGTTTGACAGACAAGTCCGAACAAGCGCTGGTAGACTCTTTTCGCAAGATCAGGGTAGACCCTGATGACCTCCCCTTACGACCCGACTTCGGTACTAAGGGAAAGACTATCTCGCTACGAGCGAACTTTTTCCCGGTAAAAATACCAAAAGGGTCAATATTCGAATACGAGGTAATCATCTCCCCAACGATGAACACGGCTATGCGTCGCGTGAAGAGGCGCATCTTCCAACTGGCAGAGTTGACGCGTGACTGGTCGCGACATGGTTTGACTGGGGCTGTTGCGCATGACCATTCCACTAAATTGATTGCTGCCAAAAAACTCCCTCAACCTTTAACCATAAGAGTCCCGTATTACGACGTGGACGAAGAGGGTGCGAAACCAGGAGGCAAGGAGTATGTCCTCACCATAGAATTCGCTCGGACCATCGAGATGCAGGACCTCGTTAGGTATTGGCTTCAACTTTGTTGTATACTTGTTCTTACCACAAATTCAGTTACCTTGAGGGCCAACCACAGTACCGTGGATATGACATTCTTCCAATCATCTCTGCGCTGAATGTCATTTTGGCGGCCCATCCTAATCGCTCAGGCGGTGGTGGTGTTATGGTTGGGAGGAATAAATTTTTCTTTCCGTCGGAGGGCTCTGGTGCTAGCCTCGGTGGCGGACTTGAAGCCTGGAGGGGATTTTACTCGTCTGTTCGCCCCTCACATAATCAATTAATGGTTAATGTGAATGGTGAGTTTCTCTTACCAATTACTCGTGGAACTGTTTGCTCAAAATATCTCATATTCAGTATGCACCACTGCATTCTATACACCTGGGAACTTAGCACGAGCAATGAACGATTTCAGAAACTCCAGTTTCTCTGCTCGCCCTGGTGCATTCGTTAAAGGCATCAGAGTTAGAACGACTCATTTGGGCTACAGGAAAACGATCAAGTCCCTTGCAAATGTTAATTCCAGACAGTATAAATTTGATTGTGCGGAGTTTGGTGGGACAGTGACAGTGGAGCAGTACTTCAAACGAAGTTTGTTAACTCTTCAGCTTCGTTGTTGTCACTTCTGATCACCCAATTTGTCTAGAGTACAACATTACACTGGCACAACCAGATCTTCCCCTAGTCGATGTGGGGGGCCAGAAATCTAACTACCTACCTCCCGAAGTGTGCGAAATTCTTCCCAACCAAGTGTTTAGAGGGAAGTTGACGGAAGAGCACACCGCTGCCATGATTCTTCATGCCGCAAAACCCCCGAACATCAATGCCGCTGCGATAGTTGACCGTGGGCTCAATGAACTAGGATTTCGCCAAGGTGCGAATCCACTTGGAGCCTTTGGGATTTCTATCGGTACAGAGATGGCCGTCGTTCCTGGCCGTATTCTCCCACCTCCAGGAATCAAGTATGGTCAAGGCACCCCACAGGTCGACGATCGTGCAAGCTGGAACCTGCGGGACGTGAAGTTTGCGAAGGGTGCAACTTTGAGTAACTGGGCTGTTCTTCTCATTCGTGACGGCAACCGAGATGAATTCGATGGTCCCCGCGATCCAGAACTATTGCAGACCGTTAGAGGGTTTGCTGAAATGTGCAGGAAAAGTGGGATGGCTGTTGACAAGAAGGATCCCATTATCGTTGAAAGCACCTTACCTGCGAAAGATCGCATCGACCCTACACGGACTGCGGCGATTAACACCATCAGAACTACTCTCAAAGGTGACCTAAAGGCAAAACCGGTTATTGTCCTGGTTATTTTATCAAATGGCGACAAGCATATCTATTCTGGAATCAAGCATCTTTGTGATTCTTACCTGGATTTAGGTAAGCAGTTCGTTTGCTTTCTGGCAATGTAATCTAGTTAACACACACACCTACTAGCGACGGTTTGTGTACACGCTGCTAAAATTCGCAAGGATAGAGGTATGGTCAATCTAAGTTTAACACGATATTTCTAATGCAGTATGACATAGGTCAATTACAATACTTTGCAAATGTTGCATTGAAAGTCAACATGAAGCTGGGGGGGTTCAAGTGCGCCTACTAATTCCTTGCTTTTGGCAATGACCCTCATTCAAAGGCGTAGCCATTCACTTGACGAAGGTAGCATGAGTTGGCTCAAGCAAGCGCCCACTATGCTCATTGGAATCGATGTCACACACCCTGGACCAGGAAGTGTCAAAGGAACCCCATCTATCGCAGCGGTCGTCGCCAGCGTTGATCAGAATTATGCCCAATATCCTGCAAGCATGGAGATTCAGGAAACGAAAAAAGAAGTATGTGATATTGTACTTTTCCCTCTGATAGTGGGCTCATCCGTTGCTTAGATGGTCACCAACTTGGCTAAGATGACCCACGAGCGCCTCTCTCTATTCCTGGCAAAGAGCAGAACACTACCACAAAGAATCCTCGTGTACCGCGATGGCGTTTCCGAGGTATGTTTTTACTTCTCCTGTGTGCAACTGCCTCATCAGAGTTTACACCAGGGTCAATTTCCCATTGTCCTCAACGAGGAGCTCCCCGCTATTAGAGCAGCCTTCAAAAAGTTTGATACTGCCCAGCGCCCTTACCGCCCTAAGCTCACCATTGTCATATGCGTACGAACTTCAACCTTTCGTTTACTGTCTCGCAGGCTTGAACTTTTACTAGGGCAAACGCCACCACACCCGTTTCTACCCAACAGAAGCGCAGAATGCAGACCAGAACGGTAATCCCAAGGCCGGTACTGTCGTTGATCGTGGTGTGACTGCTGTATATGACTTTGACTTTTTCCTCCAAGGTCAGCCTTGCCATCTATAACCCTCGTTTTTCCCGTTTCCTTAACATGTTTTTAGCGCATGGTGGGCTCCAAGGCACCACTCGGCCCACACATTACTACGTCGTACACGACGAAATTGGCTTCGGTGCAGACCAGCTTCAAGGCCTCACGAATTCTGTGTCCTACATGTTCGCACGTGCGACGAAGGCTGTGAGCCTTGTCTCCCCAGCTTATTATGCTGACCTCGCCTGTGAACGCGGCCGCTGCTATCTTCACAAGTTACTCCAAGGCTTGGGCGGTAGCGGCGCATCGAGTGGTTCAGATGCTGAAGATCAAGCGATGAGGGAAGCTACAAATACTTGGCATGGCGGTGTTGCTGGTCCTTCCTTGAAGGATACCATGTATTATTTGTGATATGAGATCTCCCCGCCCCTTGATTAATTTATTTTTTCTTATGCATATGTACTATGCGCTGGCGCTGTCGATAGGTGGTATTTATGTATGTACGAGTTAGTTGTATTATAATTCAATGTATATTATGAGTTCGACACACGAGTTTCTGGACAGGAGGCTCGCCTCACTGCCATCCAAAGTAGACCATGAAATTGCCATGAAAACCATTGATGCTTTTCCACGGGGACTTATACTCGTCATTTTGGTAATTCTAGAGTTGACCTTGCTACCCCAAACGGAGAGATTGTTGTAGTTCGACTATTATAATGGAGTAATCTAGCAAATCTACTAAGACGCGAAATCGAATCTAGGACTGATATACAAACTAGTCCTGAAATTTATTGTCCGTAACACGTAGCACCACGTTGATCTTCCTGGGGCTCTAAGGAAATGAGACCAGTTTAGCAATGCTAGGTGAAGGGGATGCAGCATCTAGGTGATGTAATGTCCGATTTACACTAAGTTGATTCTCGTCGTCGGTAGAGAACTCCATTTCGGAGCCAGAACCAGATCCAGCGCAATTTGATCTCGATCCAGCCAATCCGGCGTGCGCACCGAGTTCAAGGCGTTCCAAAGCTTGTAGAAGTCCAACCAATGTGTCAGAACCCGCCCCCGAGGTGGCGGCCATGCTTGGTTCCTTACACCTCTCGTCTTCACTGGACGAAGAAGACGAAAATTCCATATCGGAGCCTGAGTCTTCCGTAACACCGCTTGAGGTAGAAGACGATGAAAACTCCATATCCTCTGAACCTGGACCGGAGTGACCGGCTCCGGCTTGATCATCGGGTGTACTTTTCGTCTCCGCCTTCCGTTGGTGGAGTTTCATGTCTGGTGTGGTGTCGGGATGCACATCTTTCGTAGAAGAAATATTCGGGAACGCAGTGGGCCCAGCCTCCTTAAGTAACTTGTATGGATCCACTTCCAGGTCCTGTGGCAGATCCACGGCTGCATTACGGGAGATAAAAGTCGTCTTTATCTTGATCATATATTTAGCAGTCTTCTCACTTGGTTTTGACTTAGTTGACTTAGTTTCTGTGTCGGACGCAAAGGTCGGGAGTGGTTTTGCGGTTGAAGGGATAATTTTATCCTTATCGACATCATTGAGATTACTGCAGGTGCTAGCTTTCGATTCGGTACTGAGGCCATGGGTAGATGGAAGAGGAGCAATGACAAGGTCTTCAAATGCAAGGAGAAGTGAATTGATTTTAGGTTCCGTTTCTGCTGCATGTCCTGAACGCTCAGTATTCCCGTCCTTAGGCTGCGACACCACAGGAATTTGGGCATCCTTGTCAATAATTGGTCGACATCTGTTCCAGAATGGCGAGAAAGGGAGTGTTATTTCCAGATCAAAACATGATGTTACCTCTCACCTTCCTCTGTCATATAAAAGGGCGTCAATTGCCCAGGACACCAGCGGTTTGAGCCATTCATGCCCCCATCTACGTGATCGAGTCGGGTGCCGCAAGTAAAACGCGCCGACAAGCCCCTTTAGGACGTTTGCGAGTTTGGGCTTGGCACGGATAACATCGGTGAGTGTTTGTCGATCCTTTGGCTCTTGGTCGAGTTGGGGTATGAGAACCTTGTCGGGGTTGGTCACATCATTCTTCGATGGCTTTCTTGCAAGAATTTGCGGCTCATATGTAATAAGGAAGTCGGGATCAGACTGAGGAAGGTAGAAGGAGAGTGAGAGGATGAGGCCAACCAGACCGAGGCTGTCATCTGACATAAGGGCACAAGTAACTGACTGTACTTTACTTTAGCGAGCTGAGCGGTCGAAGAGAGGTAGAAGTACCGTTAGGAGAGACGCTCCTCGTTCCATCGCTTTGTGGAGTTCTGGATATATCCCAAGAGCAGTATCACAAATCCATAGCTTCAGTACCTGCGTCCCAATTTCCACCTTTTCCTCTTTGCCATTTGTCATGTCACCCTTAAAAAAGGTGTCCGTGATGTTGTGTAAACTGTTCCTCATATCCACCAAACTTTTATACATAAAGGACTCGAATGCCCTCTGCGTTCTGCTGGTCCATGGTCGTGCAGCTGCAGCCAGCCACCGAAGGGGAGCAACCTCAGTTGAGAGAAGAACCTTCTTCGAAGTGGCAGCGTACACAGGTGCGTAGACTTGACGAAGCCAAGCATGTGTATAGTGCCAGCCATGACGGACGTACACTGCTCCCGTATAGGCTTCAAAGAGGTCTGCGAAGAGTTTTGGCGGAGACCCAGAATTAGACAAAGGCGCCCAATTTCGGGCTACCTTTTGGTCAGAGGGATCCAACCGAGTCTGGACGTGGTGATGTAAACGAAGTTGATATGCAAGTCGACCAAGTGTGTCGTTGTTGCTTAAGCAGCGTGCGACTAATGTTTTCTGCGCAGGACTGTAATTGATTCTAGAAGCCAACAGGGCGCATGTGAGATTTACAACACGATCCCCGATGAATTCAAGGACGTCGTTGTTGCTGGGGGCGCGCTTCTGGGCATTTAGAGCATGCCGGAGGTCCGTGGAGGGCAAAGAAGGGAGGTCGATGGACTCGGTGGCGTCAACGCAAACTACAAGCGGGGAGCGCCGGCTGGAAACCGAGCGAGATGACATGCAAGATGAAACACAAAAAAACCATGACCACAGTAAAATAAACTAGATTTGCAGGGCCATGGTCAGGGAGGCGGCGGACATGCTCCAGAAATAGTAACTGAAATGTACCCGATCGAAATCTCGGCCATCCCCGATAAGCTTTAAGCCGTTTGACACATTCACAGGCCTTGAAGAACAGTGACAGAGTGATGTGAACCAATAACCTCTTGCTCGTCTATCATCATCATGGGGGCTGTCTCTCTTGTAGCCTACTCTGTTGGGTTTCTCTACGTCCTTCAGAAGTTTATCGACTATCGGAAAGCGGCCAAGTCCATACAGTACGCGGCTTCGCCTGTTCCTGTGTTGCACATTCACCGAACATGGCCGTTCATAGGAATCATCCAGGATATAGGACATTGCTAGCTTATGATAGTCTTGTAGGGTTGCTGTGCATACCTATTCCCGGTATTGTCCCTGGACATAACCACTTTTCCTTGCATAAACATCGCAGTAAGTCTTTCCAAACATTATCCCCCAGAATCATCTCGTACAACCCGTCACAGTGTTTGAGTACTTCGGCTCCGATATTCACTCTTCTGTGAGTTTAAACACTATCAGCATCTCCAGCTCCCTAAATGATAGTCATTTTCTACCAGGTATCCGCCTGGCCGACGCCTTCTACCACAGTTTTCTTGGCTGATGCATCGGCTATCAAGGTCTGTCACTATCTGTGTTCTGGAAAGGAGGGACTAAATAAACTACATGACAGGAAGTTACTACTTCGCGTGCACGTTTCCCAAAACCTATTCATCGATACACGGCCCTAACATTCTTCGGTCGGAATATCGTGGCGTCTGAGGGGGAAGAATGGAAAAAATATAGGAAGATATCGGCTCCTGCGTTCTCTGATGTTAGTCATTGAACACCCTGAAATCTTTACAATTCGTTTGACAGTGTTATATAGAGAAACAACAAGATGGTATGGGATGAGACTGTCAAAATCATGGACTCCCTTTTCAAGGACGTTTGGGGCGACCGAGAGACGATTACGACGGATCATTGCGTAGACGTGACTTTACCTGTAAGCTGCTCAAACTCTACATGTTGTATTTCTAACCTTGGGCACGTTTACCTTTAGATTGCGCTTTTTGTCATTGGCGTTGCAGGTTCAATACCTAACGCAAAGATCTAGATCGTTGAAATTAACAACCCTACCTTTAGGCTTCGGACGTTCAATCTCTTGGAAGGACGATGACAAAATTCCTCCAGGCCATCAACTGAGCTTTAAGCAGGCCCTTCATATTGTTTCAACTGAGGTGTTCATCAAGGTCATTCTCCCCGAGCGTGCCCTTGGTCTGACTAAGCGGTTGAGAAACATCCGCACTGCATTTAACGAGCTAGAGGTGCAGTTTTAGTTCCTAACTTTTCCACCTGGAATGTTTTCACAATGTCACCGTTTCATAGGTGTACATGACCGAGATGATCCAAGAGCGGCAGAACTCCGTTGTGAAGTTGGAAAGATACGACCTCTTCAGCAGTCTTCTAGATGCCAATGACGTCGATTCAGGTGAAGCTAAACTCACCGTGAGCGAATTGATCGGTATGCGCCTCCTTCAATTCCAGCTATATTGTAACCACAACTTATTTAGGCAATATCTTCATCTTTTCGCTCGCTGGCCACGAGGTGTGCTTTATCGCAATTAACGTTACGGTTCCTATCTCCTTTTTTTCTGACACCTTATGCAGACCACAGCTCATACTCTGTGCTTTGCATTTGCCTTGCTCGCACTGTATCCTGAAGAGCAAGACATTTTATATCAACATATTCAGGGCCTCATTTCAAGTGGTAAAACACCTGTGAGTTCTACATTACCTTTAAAATCCTGCTACTCAATCAGCAACGCTTGTTAGACCTACGAGAATATGCCTCTGTTCACTCAATCCATGGCGTAAGGACACCCGTGATCTTTACGAAGTATAATGCTCTGACGGTAGTAGCGTTTTCTACGAGACATTGCGGATGTTCCCACCGGTTGAGTGTGCATTTTGTCCCACTGGCTTTACTTGCTCATTTTCCTTGCAATACATCACAGGTCCCGGAGATACCCAAGATCAGTGCAGAAGACACGACTTTGACCACGATCGATGCTCAAGGAAACAAAGTTGTTGTTGCTGTTCCAAAAGATGTAAACATTGTTTTACATGTACCAGGACTACACTACAACCGTAAGTTACACTACTGTGTGTCTTATAATCCTCCTCTAAAAAGTCGTATCATCCAGCTCGCTATTGGGAGGATCCTAAGACCTTTAAACCTTCTCGTTTCCTTGGTGATTGGCCTCGTGACGCGTTCGTGCCCTTTAGCGCAGGCGAGTCACTTTCTTCACCCTTTTCCGCTACTCGAGGACTCATACCTTGGTAGGCCCGCGCGCTTGTCTAGGACGAAAGTGATCCTCAGTATCTGTCACTTATAATTTGTGTCTTAATATCTATTTCTCTTTTTAGATTCTTTGAGACGGAGGGCATTGCTATCTTGACGCTGCTCATATCACGTTACAGGATTGAGGTGAAGGAAGAGCCTCAGTTTGCAGGCGAGAGCTTTGAACAGAAGAAAGAGAGGATCATGGCTTGTAAGCCAGGACTTACGTTGACGTAAGTGGCCAGTTATCACGTTCTCTAGGGCAATGTGCTCACCACTTCCAACCTAGACCCATCAAGGTACCACTTGTGTTCAAGTTGAGGGATGCGAAATCAGTGTAAGGTTGGTTGGGCGCAACGGATACACACGTAAATACGTTCCCCGCTGAATGGATATGGCACAAATGTACTACTGGTCACTTACTGGTCAGGCGCGCTGAACAAGGACAACTTGAACCAGAGGCCATGGTATTCATAATGAGGCCGAATCAGAACGTGAGGCCCCAAAGCATGAGGCGAAAAATAGTTTGACGCCCACGAAGACCCACCTTGACCAGAGCTGTCTCTTTTTCAGACTGCAAATGCAAATGCTCAAGCTTTGCAAAGAGGCTCGGCTATGTTGCTCAAAGCCACTGCATTGCCGAAATATGACCACGTGGAATAAATGTGACAAATTTTGTTCCGAACTTCAATTGATTCTGGATAACAGTCTTATTGCCGAAATATGACCACGTGGAATAAATGTGACAAATTTTGTTCCGAACTTCAATTGATTCTGGATAACAGTCTTTCTTTGTTCGTCAAGGCACCCATTGTTATAACTATTCTTTTCCCTGTGACCAGTGTGGGGCCTCTCCCATTTTTGCACTGCTTCAGGCTTGCGTGAAAGTAGTCCCTGATCTTCAGCAACCTTCAAGTTAAGATTAGGAGAATTCTCTTCGGTATTTTCTGCCATTACATCGATATAGATCCATACTACGAACAAAATCATGGCAACTTCAATGCACTCTAGTGTACATGCCAAGGCAATTGCTGACGCGATTAGAGTGCTCGAAATGGGCGGAACGGTTGATAGTAAACCAACACCAATCTGCTTGTATTGCAGTAAACCAGAGTCCGAGGAAAAGGTGAGGGACATGTTATGTCAATTAACGACGGCTGACCCCCCGTATTTCTACAGAAACTTGTCCGATGTAGTTCCTGCAAGGTGGCGCTTTATTGTGACCAGAAAGTACGCTTCCTAAATTCATATTCTCACTTTAAATCAAATTCGTGAAATCATGTAGTGTGGGACAGGAGACTGGAAAATGATTCATCGTTATGTTTGCTCATATTTCAAGGTATCTAATAACGCTATTTCAATGGAATATGGTCTCCATAATTTCATTCATAGATGTCAACCCTAAAGGTTCCGGAAGTACAGGCCATTGCGAAACAGTTCCCATGGGCAACCCAGCAAGACGACGGGAACTTCGACTTTGAAATCTTCCGTGCTTGGCGTGGCCTTCTTGGATGTGGGCGTGAATATGGTTGGTGGTCTGAACAACCATGCTGTGCTGACAAAAGTTGGTATCATTGGGGGTTTCAATTGCTGGAGGAAGACCATCTCCAAGAAGATGTTGGTTGGAAGTTGCCACGAGAACAAATTCCATGGCTCGATTTCACTGCTGGTTCACTCACACCACCGAAATCCCCTCCTCCTGCCGAACATAGTTGGTCTCAGTATTACAAATGGCGTGGATTACCAATAGAATCTCCAGCCGTCTTGCTTCTGCATTGGCCTCTGGCCGTCTACAGGTTACTTTACCTCCTCGGACTCACAGTTCCATGCCCAACGCAGAGGCGGCACTTGACTGTTCACCTTATAGGATTAGAGAAAGAGCTTGACTTGTTACCAATGTATGTAAAATCCTCTTCCTTAGTGCTTTGTTTTATTCAAAAGCTGCTATTCAGATTTGGAGAATTAGCTCTCTTGCTTCCTAACACCGACTTAGACCTTGTTCTTTTCGGCCCCGGAGTTGCAAACATTGTCGGACAAGCCAAGTCCAAACCTTCTTCTCTAGCTTCTCGTCCATTTGTCTATACATATAAAGCTCCAAAGATCTCTGGAGCAGGAGCGATACGCATCGAGCTAGCGCGTTGTGGCCCGCGTTATAATGCCAATCTCTCAGTTCTTCGAAAGGAGAGGCCTGATGCCTTACTAGCTCTAAATGCAGGCTTGTCCGCATACACCGAGTGGAGACCAGTAATATATACCTCCCGAGCCCTGGCTATCCCTTTCGCCGTTACGGATTACATTGAGGTTTCTCTCAAAAGCGACATGCACGTACTCCCAGGCTCCCTCAGGAAGGGTGCGCTTTTCCCTGAGGTGAAGCATACTGATTCTGAGGATCAAAGGATAAAAGATATCCCAAACGCAGTCTTTGTCGTTGACATAAATCCCTTTATGTGTCTTGGGCCAAGAGCACATGAACAACACGCGGGTCCGAGTGCGGTTAATGGGTTCACACTCGTCGTCACTCCTGGGCCAGGTCAGCAGTAGACGATTCTAAATCTATATGATAAAAATCGGTCAACTGACGGTGTCCAATGTTCGAGATATTCTATTTACTTTTAAGAAATTGCCTTGTCTATTAACAACTGGGCTGTTGGTGTTGAGTACGTGCATGATGCAGTTGAAGAGAGCTTCGTGACTGGCAGGTGGTATGGCACTGTTGTGCCACCACCACTGATGTCAATTCATCCCGATGCACTCGGAATGGTGTTTGCAGTATAACACGATCGATGGTGATTACAGCAGACTATTGGACCCAAACTAACACCAAAGCCCTACAACGCTCCCTCGGTGCCAGCGAATATGCATTCTTTCCCGCTTCCAAAGATGGCCTTGGCGATATGTACGATTCTGCCCATCAAATGTTGGAGGCCTCGCTGAGCCATTGGCGCCGTCGTTTATAGGTTTCTACACCTCTCGTTCCGTGCACCGGTCGATCAGCTTCGCCAAGAGCGGGTGTTGAACGCGTGGGCTTTGCTCAGAAATAGACATCCGTTACTTGCGTGTAAGGTTGTGCTCGATAATGATACTCCTTGCTTCTCGTACGTTTGTCTCCAAAGCCAAATCGTTTCTGGATCTCAACGCCGTAAAGTCTAATTGCATATACTGTCTTCTAGGTTCTCACCTCCCTCAACCGTAGAAGAGGCCATTGAAGAGGCTAGAACCGCGTTGTATTTCCAGCACAGTTCCAAGCATGGTGCGCACTTCACTCTCCCTTATTTTTTTCGTTCACTAAGTGAACCAGATCTGATTTCGAGCTACATGAATGGCTCCCGTACACTGTCGGACACACACCTGTCCTACCTAGTCATCTCCGTTCCATCTTCATCTCATTCCAATGAAGCAGTCACAACCGAACATGATTACGATCTTCTAATGTGTGCTCCGCACTTTACTGGTGATGGAACCTCATTGCATCAGTGCACACACGATCTCCTTGCTCTCCTCGCTTCTTCTGCATCCGATGAAGAACTCTTAACAACTCTCGATATCTCTTCCACTTGGGTGGGCGCTCAATAGTTCCCGTGGCACTATGGCGTTAATATATGTATACAGGACATGCGCCTCCCACCGGCATTTGAGGCACGATGCATTACACCGCAAGGCAGGTTCGCGCAAGCAGTGTCGAAGGTTCATTCATTATTAGCACGGGAGAAGGAGATCGTGAGTTATGCGTCTATAAATAATGTAAATTTCGTGTGTGATGGCTGCAAACCTAGGGTGGTCATAGATTCGATCGGCACCAGCGCGCATCGCAAAACACTGTATTTGTTGAGCGTGTCTTTACACAGACAGAGACAAAGGGTGTTCTTCGACGGTGTAAAGAGAATGGAGTTACAATCAACCATGCTCTCGAAGCTGTTTGTGGGTTGGCATGGGCTCGAGTTACTCAAACTTCGGCTGGGCGAAGATCGGACAAGTTTAAGGATCCCATGTGCGTATCCGTTCCAAGGGAAATCTTTTTGGGTATTGAACATTTTCCAGTATGCTTTACACTGCTATAAACCTCCGTTCTCACCTCACCCCTACAACCATTCAAAACCCGACGTACTGGTTCCTCGCTCTGACATATTTCACCCTTGTCCTTCCCTCTTTCCCCCCGCCATCGAAGAGTGCGTTTTGGCTTCGCGCTAAGTCTGCGAAAATACAGACACACGCCGCGGTGCAATCACCGCTTCTCATTCACCGTGCGTTAGAGATGGCTACCGAGCGTGCAGAGAGAGTAAGAGGAAGAACCCCACGGCCCACAGTTGACGTCCAAGGTTTACTTGGCCGCCATCCCCCAGAACCCAGTTACAATCCCGATTCCTCCAACTTACAATTTAAACCGAGGCTATCACCGCTACTCCCTGGGCCCGCCCCAAGCACTGCACTCCTGGGCCTATCGCTCATCGGTAATCTGGACGTGACATATGACCGCCGTGCATACCCGACTTTCGTTCTTCACGATGTGACAACAGCGAGCCGGCAGAAAGCAGGTGGTATTCTACTATTGGTACACACGTTCGGTGGAAAGCTGTGGCTTCAGATGTTCTATGATCGAGAAGGGTTCGGAGATAGTGGAGAAGTAGATCGGTTCTGGGAGGAGGTGGAGAGGGGCGTCGAGGAATATCTGATTGAGTGACAGATAGGACATACTCAGTTCATGGACTATTTGTATGGTAAGAGTCGAGACGGTGTCTGTTTGATCTTGCCATATAGTGAATTACGTTGACTTCATGCACGATTTTCTTGTTGCTGAGCCAAAGTGAGATAATTCTACTTTCAGGACTGAGCACTTTCCATGGTGTACCAATTTTCTGCGGCGGCGAGCGCTGGCTGAATCTCATCGAATTTAGTCCCAAGTGGTGCTAATGAGCAGTCGTATATGTATCATTATCAACTGCTTTGAGTCTTCTAACTGGTATACTTTCAAGGTGCGAGATCTTTGGAATGAATGTTCACTCGTAACGGATAAGCCAGCTTCGTGGATTGTCGGATAAGTAGGTGGCGGTAGAGACAACAGAATTTAACGTACATCTCAGTAAAGAGGCCTCGTCGGCCCTATCTTCCAACGCAAGGAATACTCATGATTGTCGAGTTTGTTCAATCTGGCAGTTGCTTCATCCATATCTTCCTCGCTACAGCTCCTCCGTGAGCATTGTGCCACAGCACGACGAAAAGGCACTACTCCCGCTGCTCGCCCACCGTCCGCTTTTTTCAGTCGCATTTCTAGCGCATCGACGAAGGCACCTGGTTTGTCGAGATCGCAATGCAGAATCTCGGCCGTGGGAAGGAGCTCGCCGCGTCCTATCATCCTTATTGTGGATCCTTCGAGGAACAGCCCGTTACCTTTGAATTCTTGGGCAGCATCCAAATGGGACATAAGGTTATTCATGGCAGTGGCATCGCCTGGGACCCTGCCATCTCCGTCGAAGATTAGAAGTTTGCAGTGAGAGCGGTCGATCAGGTCTGAGATCTCCTTGTATACGGATGGTGAGTACAGACCACGAAGATGCAGCTGTGTGAGTGTGGGCAGTACAAGATGTCTTAGGGTTCGACAGGTATTGTCCAAGAGGGAAAGCTTCGTTAGATGGGGGAGAGTCAAGTTTTGGATGGTATCATCGTATTCCGTTAAGCTGCGTTCATCGACCACGATTGCGGTAAACTCCTCCAAATCTGCGCAATGGAGAAGTATACTGTATACTGTAAATTTGTCAACGTGGCTGAGTCTGATATCGAGGCTCTTCAGCTGATGCCATGGGACTGGCAAGTTTAGTACGGCAGCAGAAAGAGCCGCAGACGCGTAACTTGAACTGCTGACTAGCCGAAGATTTCGCAAGTCATGAATCATATTGAAAATCCCAGAGGTTTGTGCGGCCTGTACGATAGAATCGTTGGCCACTGATATGCCAAATTGGAGGTCAAGCGTCTCAAGCAGTAGGAAAGATTCCTCAGGTTGCTGGAAAAGCTGAGGATACCCAGAGGCCGAAAGATTTAATCTGAGTTCTTTCAAGCGCGGAAGGTGAGGTATAACTAGAGTGTCCACTGCTACTGCAGAAAAGGATGAATCGTAGGCGTAGTCGTTGAGGAGGATTGATAACGGCCCATGAGTAGCAAGCATTTTGCTGGCGAATGCGACGATTCGTGAGGCTTGCAATGTATCTGCAGACGTAACGCTGATGCGGTTCCAGAGGCGAGGTTCGCCGAGTGCTACGTTCCGCCATCGAAGGCAGGTACGACTGACAACCCAGTGCGGGCTGGAAAAGATGGGTGGAAAATGTAAAATATCTCCTGCAGCTGCCGCAACGAGGATTTCTGCGAGAATCTCAGGTGGAATACGCTCGGAGTGTGCGATCGCACCACGACGGTTAGCAATGCTTGTTTCGTTAGCTGTATCATCCTGTTTGCGCTCTGACGGGAGATGCTCAGTACTATAGATTAGTGGTAAAAGGTTTCTTTTTTATACCTAAAACAGACATAACATCTGTGTCTCTTGACTCCGAGTCGACGAGGGCAGCCTGCTGGGGGACAAGTTCGGTTGCATGATTAGGCATGGCGATTGAGGGCCGGAATTTAATTCTAACGCTTGGAAGTGAGGTGCGTACAGAAAGAGAGTGCTCTAGAGAATTTTTAAGAGGACCGGTGGAATGAAACCCACGTTAAGCGTGCTAGGCCGTGGTCATCGCGAACCAAGTACATCATTTATTAACTACTAAGGGAGCAGCCAAACAATGAGCGAAATGGAGTGAGCGCGTCATGCTACACTTACAGCCAGCTGTGGTGTCATTTTAGTTGTATCGTGTTTCGACAAGGAATGCATTTCTACCAGGAAGTAAAAGAGAAAATCGCGCCTAGGCCCACCCACGACAAAGTACATTAAATTTACGCGGGCCGGCGCGTCGTTCTTATTCACGGTCACATGACTAGCTGTTGGTATTTACCGTGCCGCTGGCCAAAGGCCTTCAGCGTTCTCGTCCTTTTCTTCTTCGCCTTCTTGGCTTTCTGTTCATCATGACCTCTTTCCTCGATCAATACGATCTCCTCGATGTTATTGGGAACGGTTCGTTCGGGATCATCCGCAAAGTTAGGCGGAAATCCGACGGTCTGGTGTGTTATCATATGCCACTGACTGTTGCTCAGCTTGACGGAAGTTAACCATTCATTTTCGCAGATTTTTGCTCGAAAAGAACTAAATTTCGAGCGCATGAACGACCGCGATAGGAAGCAGATTGTCGCCGAGGTGTACGTTCAACCATTGCAACACAGAAAAGGCTCAATAACATTTGTCAAACGCAGGAATATTCTGAAGGATCTGGCCCATGATCACATTGTACGATACCACGACCGTTATGTCGACCGGGATGCGGGCATCCTTTATATCCTCATGGAATATTGTGGTGGGGGTGACCTTTCGACCGTCATCAAACAGGCTTCAAGAACAAATAGACCTATACCCGAAGACAAGATCTGGAGTTACTTCCTTCAAATTCTGTTGGCTCTAAATCATTGTCATCATCCGAACGGACATGCCAGGAGTAGTAGCGGGAGTGGTTCTGGCCCTGGCGCTTTTGAGAATGTTGGGAATGTAAATCGGGCGCAAATTTTGCACAGGGATTTAAAGCCTGATAATGGTATGTCTGAATACTTGATCACTCGTAGAGCTTGTATTGATACAACTGGCACAGTGTTTCTAGATAATGCAGATACGGTCAAGCTGGGTGACTTTGGCCTTTCACGGACTTTGACCCAAACAAATTTCGCTAATACATACGTTGGGGTATGCCCAATATTCCTCTTATTACCTCGCTACTGATGCGATGTTTCAGACACCGTACTACATGTCACCAGAACTGATGCAGGAGAAAGCGTATGACACAAAATCAGATATATGGTCGCTGGGTTGTGTGATTTATGAACTATGTGCTCTCAAGCCCCCATTTCATGAAGCTAAGACACACCAAGAACTTAGTAATTGCATTAAGTACGATTCTCTCTGCATCTTGCACACCAATTCTTGCCTAACTTTCTGACAAGGAATGGTCGGGTACCACCTCTCCCTAGGGTCTACTCCCAGACCCTTGCAAGTGTCATCAGATCCATGCTGAACCTCAATGTACGCCTCGAATATCTTGATCTCTACGAATTTACTCAGTCCCCGCCTTTCATAGCCTGCCATGCGTCCATCCGCCGCACAGCTTTTGCAACACGAACGGCTTTCGCTTACGTTGAAAGTCATTGAAGCTGAAAAAATGTAAGATGTCTGTCAACGACTTTTCATGTACAACTACTCACACTGCACTTCATCAGCCTGGCTTCAGTGAAGGGCCACCGCGCCGACGCTGCAGCTAAAGAACGCGATCTCAATGCGCGCGAGACGCTTCTCCGTGAACGCGAAAAACATTTGCTTACTCTGGTGGAACAGAAAGACACAGAAGTTAAGAACTTACAACAGATGGTGATTGCCATGCAGGAGCATCATGCTCAACAGCTGTTGAGTTGCTTTACTCCGCAGCAAGTGGAAGCAGCGATCAAGGAAGCCATCACTCAGAGGGAAGAGGAACTGCGCGTTTTGGTGATGAAGAGGGAGAAAGAGGTCGCGGATGCAATGGGACGCAGGGAGGAGGAGATCATGGATGCTGTGAGGAAGAGGGAGGCAGAGGTGTGTGAGGCTTGGGCAGCAAGAGAGATAGAGATTCGAAAGGAGACAGAGGAAAACATTAAGGGGATAGATGAGCGTGTTGAGTGGATACAAACGAAAGAAGAGGAATTGAGAAACGAAGAGGTTCGTCTGAACTTAGCGCAGGAGGCCTTAGAGGGGAGGATGATTAAGTGGGAGGACGGCATTGCAAAAGGTTTGTCTGGAATATTTTATTGGTCGATGCACTATTGAATGAAGGACAACAGGTCGTAAAGAGAAATCACCTTTAGAGGAGGTCAAAAACGTCATGGCACCTCGTGCTCGACATAATGATGATACACCTCAACAATGCAGAAAGCCTGACAATCCAACACCAAAACCGCTTCTCAAAGCACCTTTCCCTTCTCTCGCTACTCCTATTATGCGATCCGCCAACATCGAAGTTATGGCATCTGCTATGAAAGGCGTCGTACTCACTTCAACAGGGGAGGTGATAGCAACACCTCGTCCCTCTGAAATTATCAACTTGTTCAAAAATTCACCAAAAGTCGGCCTGAACTTCACGAAGATATTTGACTTTGAGGATGGTGATGAAGATGAAGAAGTTGTAGAGAAAGTAGAAGACACGAATGTACCCCCAGACGAAGAAGCCAGCCCACCGCCTAGTCCCAGCTCACGGAAGGAAAAGGAAAAGAGGTCAAAAGGGAGAGATCGCGAGACCTTATCAGACACAGGCTCATCATCTTCATCATCCGCGAATCCCACACCAAATGCACCCCCGACACGCATACGTAGACCTTCCACTCGCGCACGACCATCAACAGCGCCTCGAGTTTCAACGCTTCCCGCCTCTCGTTCAGACCCAATTAGGCTGGCATCAGCTGGCAGCTCCTCATCAACTGCCCCGAAATCCCTGCCTCACCCTCACCTCACCAATCCCACGCGACTCACTATGTCGAGGCCACGGTCGCAACCTGCACCTGAATACGACCTGGCCGACGAGGAAAACCTTCCCAGCCCATTTTTGAAACGAAATCTTGAGCGCGCCACTTCGACGTCGGCGAGAGCACCTTCCGCACCAGCGCCACCTTCACTGAGGAAACGGCCAAGCAGTGGACACACACTTCGGGCGGTAGCAGCCGTTAATGCAGCAGGTAAGCGAGTGACGGCATCCCAATCATCGGAAGATGTACCATCGGAGTCGCCTACCACCACGACGAAGAGCACACGGCCGGCTCTAGCGAGTGCGCGGAAAGCAAGCGAGGAAGCGAGGAAAGCATTATCAAGATCATGATCACCTTGTCAGGCGTGTAGTAGGCATATGGGTTGGGTTTCATTTCGATGGTTATTGATAACGGACTTCTCATGCCGTGGATCTTAACGTTTTCTTTTCATTGTTGTATAATGGGCATCATTATGTTTTATGTTATAAATCGTGCATTACTCTAGATTACGCTTAGAGGCACCCCTGTGCTTGTAAACTATCTCGAAGATTTATCTGTTGGCGCCGTGTCCTTGCGGTTTACAACAAGCTGCCTTGCTGTGGACACGTTCCCGAATGGAGGCACTGTGCTGATGGCTGATGAACAGGTTGAATCTTGGGCTTGATGGTCCCTACGTAAGCCGATGCGGCATGTCCAATACAAATCAGACGATTATCAAGGCTTGGATCAGGGGAGAAGTTGGTTGACACTCACCCTGATCAGTGATAGCTGTCAGACTTCTCAGTCTAGGTAACCTTCCGCCTTTTACTTAAACCAGTACTGTCCTTACTTGTCTCCGTGAACTCCAGACATGGCTGTATCTGCTCAGGTCGTCGGTGTTGTTGCGTTTTACATGGTGGCCGCCCTTGTGGTGAGTACAACGTTTCTTGACTGTAGGGACCAGGAGACCTTCATCTAAGGCTGGTGAATCATTAGATGGTTTTCGTCAACAAGGTCGTGCTTAACTCAACGCCAAACCTCCCAACGCTTTTCATGTTCTTCCAATCGATCATGACAGTCCTTCTGTTGAACTTCACGGCGCTCTTCACTTCTCATGTGAAGATCCCGAACTTCGACAAGGTCACCGCTCGCAAGCTCGCACCCCTGATCCTTGTCGATGCCTCTGGCTTCATCTTCAACGCCCTATGTCTCCGTGACGTAGAGGCAGCGTTCTATCAGATTGCACGAGGCCTCGTGCTCCCCTTGACCATTGCAGTCGTTGCACTGTCCAGCATGTCTCGACCTTCTATGCCCGTTGTAGGTTGTGCTACTGTCGTTACAGTTGGTTTCTTCCTCGGCATATCCTTCTCCGAGGGTCTCCCAGCACAGGCCGTCGCAGCTCCACTCGCCCTCTTCTACGGCTTCCTTGCATCCTTATCGATAGCCCTCCATGCAGTCCTGGTCAAAACGTCACTTCCTCACGTTGGCGGGAGTAGCACTATGCTATCCTACTGGTCCAATCTCGGATCAGCTGCTCTTTTAGCAGTGCTCGCCCTTCTCAAAGGAGAGGTGTTTGAGTTCTGGGGCATGATTAATAGCGGAAGCTGGGACTGGTCAACCTTCCTGTGGGGCAATCTCGTTACCGGCATCTTCGGCTTCCTCATCAGTATCGCCGGAATCTTGAGTGTGAAGGTGACCAGCCCGGTTACACACATGTTTTCTAGCGTCAGTATAACTTCCTTCATTCAGCTTGTCACGATAATCTTTTGCCAACTTAACTAACACCGTTTTCCATTTGTAGGCTGCTAGGACGGGGCTACAAGTCTTCTTGGGTGTCAAGATCTTTGGGGATGTGTTTACAACGTAAGTTTATATTTGCTAGCCAGGTATAGCCTCTAGACTCATATATCTGATGATGATTGTTCATCTTCCAGCCAACGGGGTATTTCCGTGGCCACCATCCTCACTGGGACACTTTTATACACTTACGTCAAGTCCCGAGAGGGCTCAGCACCTCCTCCATCTCAACCTCCTAAAGACGTCGAGGCTCAGTCGCCACTGATGCAAGAAAAGGAGCACGATTGATCTCGTTTCCCCACCAACCCTCCGCATCTTCCTTCTCTGTTCCGGGTATATATCTGTTAATGGACTCACATCGCTCGATACTTACAAACATACACCGCTCTTTGGACACAACGCTCCTCGCTTTACGAATGATTCCGGACACGCCATTCGCCTCAGATATCGGCTCTAACACTATATGGGAATGTTGTAATGAGTTACATACCGTGTTTTACATTACTCCCGTCTCATTGGCATAAATTAGTATTATTACAGACGGACTCGGCTGCTTAGCCGGTACCATCATCCACCAGCCTTCCTCTCGCGCCCAGTGACAGGCTGTCATGACGCCCAGCGAATACCGTCAATATTGGTCCCACTACCTCCTCGACACGGACATCAGATATATCTGCCTATCACCTTCCTCGGCATGTCGCTTGTCATAGCATGTCACTGTAGTCCATGTATATCTGTATATGTGCCGAAAGATCGTCAGATGCAAAAAAGGCAAGAATGCAGCCGCAATACCTGGTTGGTAATATGCTTGCACCGCCCAGATGATGGGGGGTGGTTAGGAATGCCGAAACTTCCGAGCACCATTTTTCTACCTTTGTTGACTTCTACGCCGAATTGGTCGGAGCCTGGGTTCAGATAGACTCCCGTAAGGGTACGAACGTAGTTACGAGTGGCTATGGTCAACGGCTGCTGATGCGCCCACCACTGGCACTGTACAGGACGCCACAATCAGTTCCACGAAAGGACTTACGAGCGGTATGCATCCCAGTTGGGGTTGTTTCTGCAAGATATGGTTTCTTGGAACATGCGAGTACCTAGTTCTGTTAGAAAGTGAAAGCATTTCAAGTAACTCTATGTGCCTTTCTGCCAACCAGCCATGTCCCATTAGGAGTCTCGGATTTGTCTAGGTATGCTGGACGTTGTGGCGGACATTGTTGGAGGAGCGCTGCTAAACCTAATCGAAGGCTGGGGATATCGCAGGAGCTCCGATTCACGCTGTGCCGCCGCGTTACGTTGTAATTCCACTTGAACGATCATCAAGGTTGGCATTGTGGCCTTGAACCGAACTCAGTACCACGAGAATGGAAATGTGAGGGGAAGACGAACTACGATCCTGACAGTAATAGCAAGGAAGAGTAACTGCCACATGGCTATAAGTGAATTCGGGACGTCAGATAAATATTGGAGACTGCTAACCCTGTAAAACTGTTCAGACGGCACAGCCACCATTAAAATCAATACTATTGAGTAAACCGCGCCACTTTCAAGGCTAAGGGCATTTGAAGACGTCAGGTCCGGTTATGGTGCGTCGTTCAGAAGAAAAGTACTTGCAGGATAGCAATCGCCGTGTTGTAGCTTCGCATGTGCTGCTTTTCGAGTATGTTACGCGCCACCCACCAAATACGTCCCGCTGATAAGGACTGGTGAGTCATTATCTAGTGACATAAGCAATATCACAGCCTACCTGTAATGCAGGTCATGGTAACGTTAAAAGCAAAAACCACCCAAAAGTATACGGGGGTAAGTGCAACAGAGATGGAGTTGACGTGGATGGGGAGGTCCAGAGACAGATACCCAATCACTGTGCATCTCGTGGGGTTAGCTCAGACGCGGCTGGGTACCGTCTTATGGCTAACCTGTCTGAGCTACAAGGACAGGGACTGCTACAAGAAGGACATAGCTTTTACGTTCCCAAACCATGTAGCACCGATAAATCTATTGTAAATTAGTCGTACCACGAGTATCGCATATGGGGGTTGAGGGAAGGCCCACAAGTAGAGCATCTGCTACAAAACTTCCGATTAAAAAATGGGGGGAGAGATATCAGATTCTCCATTTGATTCACAATGAACTTTGGAAAGTACACACTTGTTTGTTTTGTAAAGGTAGCTCTTCGGGTACAAAGCTGGAAGCGACGCGATCAAAGTTATTTTCTCTGCGAATATCGCAGGAACCTCTTTAAGCATGTACCGATAGGAAAAGGCCACATCTGCTGTTGAAAGTGCGAGCATGGCCGCAATCGCCACAAAGATGATAAGCTTCCATGGTCCCTGCCGCAACCTGAGTGTCCAAGCGCATATGCAGAATAGTATGATGTGAGCTCCTAAGAACCAGGCGTCAGTGGTGCGGTCTGAGTAAATTGGTTCGTAATCTGATACTATACCCACCGTATAAGGTGGATTCAACCTTGAAGATGGCAACAACAAAGTTAATACTTGCAAACATTAACAAATGTGAACGGAATTGACGCGTACAAGCAGGGCTGCAAGCGCAAATCTTATGTTACCGAAGACTAAACGTGCGTCCTCCTCACTTGGAGAATCGCTCCGGTGGCCAATTGCAATCCCCATTTTAAATATGTTGTTCTGCGTTTTGGTCGACGGTAACAAGAGAAAAAAGAAGTGTTAACAGCTGGAGAGGATTTGTTCCATGCATATGGTCTGTATCACTTTGGACATCTTCATATCTGCGCACTGGCGGCCAAAAACGCCCTCTGCAGTGATTCGCAGTCTGCGATGCAATACAAAGTTCGGCGACAAAGTCCGCCTTTCGCGGAGCCCAAAATGTCAGTCATATATTCAATCTCCGATTGACAAGTTACTCGGCAGCTCGCGTTCCTCCGAAGTTCCTCCAACCTAGCGCTACGTATGTCATTCCACCATCTCCACCGAATATCTCGTATTGAACATGAGAGAATAAACCAAGCCGCACTTAAACCATTCGTGGAGCCTGGGGACGAGCTTGGCACCTCATTGCGTTATTTCCGACGAATTAAATTGGAATTAAACCCGCCAACTCACTGGGCGAGGTGGTGCTCCACCTTGGCTTCAACTCATATTCGGCTTCCCAATCTCCCTCCCGCGCTGCCACCTCCACCATCGATCATGCTGTCCTTGTCAATATTTTGTCAATCTGCAATATCTGTACGTCTTCTATTTAAAGTGATCTCGGCAAGCCTCTTCATGCCAAGTATAGCGACGACGTTAACCACCAATGCTATGATTGACTTCTGCCATAACGTCTACTGCCATGACGTGCAAATCTTTTACCCTTCCGTCCTTCAAGGTTAAAGATGTCTCATCTTATTACAACAAGAGTCATCTGAAGCAAAACGAACAGCCTGAAGTTACCATGATAGATAGAAGTTCAATATACTGTCGATCTGGGGGTAGATAGCGCCAATAACTGCTCATTAGCGTATTACAGCTCGTACGGAAGGTATCGTCGCCCGAATAGCCAAGGACATCCACATGGAAATTATTACAAGTAGGTATGACCCAGGGGGACCGAGGTGAGGGTGAGGGGTTTGTCCATCACGTATATATATATCGATGTATGTGGCTGGATGGTTACTTGGCAGGTGTGTTACAGAATAGAACATAGCAAAGCACGAGTGTCGCATGAACCCCTGAGAAGTAGCCAAAAAGGGAGAATGAGAAACTTTAGATGTAGATTACAATGAGAACATAGTACAGAGGCAGTTCGTTCGCGAATCCGTGAGGCCCAAAAGAGATAAATGGAAGGTAAGATAGAGAATACCTGAAAAATAAACGAGCGTGAACCATGTATGATATTTGTAAACGGCAGTAACCGGCAGTCCAAGTCTAAGTCCAAGTCCAGAGTGGCCAAAATAGTGAGAATTAAAAAAATACCCATACGAGTGTGGTTCCCAAAGGTAGAGGACGCGGCTGCCAAAGTGGTGCCACACCTAGAGGCTCTATGCCAAGTCAACACGGACCATCTTCAGTGGCTCCTCTAGCACAAATTGAGTGTCCTCCATTGGTAGCGGCGGAGACGGTGGGAGTTGGCGAGGGGCTGATGTAATTTGTGTTTGCGTTGGGGTATCTGTCTTTGTCTGTTGCTGGCTCCCGAGTGAAGTCGTACTCGCCATGTGAGGGTGGTTAGCCCGCTCGACGATTGCATGAAGTTCCCGCTTGTCAACTTTCCCATTTCGTGTCATTGGGAACTCCTCCAGAGCAAGGAAGTGCGCTGGGGCGGGGACAGCGTAGGAGGGTTGGGTGCGGGCAGTGGCGAGCCGGACGGCATGAAGATCGACAGAGGCAGGGGTGACGAACCCCCATAGCTCAGTGTTAATGAGGAGAGCGACGGCATTTTTCACTTCGGCATGGTCCTGTAGAGTGGCAATTTAGAATGCTACAAGGGAAAGTGTGCTATACAAAATCAGTGATTCTGTGCTTACCCGCATGGCCATGGCGACACCGTCCAACTCGATTCTGAACCCCTTTACCTTAACCTGATCGTCTGCCCGTCCCATGTGCTCCAGCATGCCGTCCTTCCGCCACCTCCCAAGATCCCCGGTATTAAACATCATCGGACGCACCCACTCCCCATCACTCTTCTTTCTCCATTCTCCCTCCCCATCATCCCCCCCTTCCCAGGCAACAAAAGGGTCAGGACGCCACCTCTCCCGCGTCTTCTCCTCTAAGTTGAGGTAACCCCCGCTGACACCTACCCCACCTACCCACATGCAGCCCACGCCCCCAATGGGAGCAGCTCGAGTGTTCATTGGATCTCTTGAGAGAATGTATACATTCGTGTTTGGGATGGGGCTTCCGATCGACAGGGCTTCCCCTGGGATATGTGGGGAGGTGACGGTGTTGCAGATAGATATTTCAGTGGGGCCGCAGCAGTTGTGAAAGTTTGTGTGGCGGGCCCATCTATCTGCCAAGGCTGTAGATATAAAACAAACAAATGGACCTTGAGAAAATTTTCAACAGTGAGGATGGCTACATACCCTGGGGGCACGGCTCGCCACCAACGATAACTTGTTTGAGGCGCGGGTAGTCTACTGGGTCATGCAGGCCTAGGATACTGGGTGTTGCGATGACAATGTCGACGGTTTTCATGAGTGCTTTCCATTCACGCGACGTGTTGCCGCGGAGGCACAGGGTTGAACCATTGTACATCGCACCGAGGATTTCCCAAGCACCCATGTCGAATGCAATATTGAGGAGTTGAGCAACTCGCAATCGTGGGGCCATGGAGACATTTCCTGGAGGGCCAGAGAGGACTGCAAGGTGATCGGTGAGTATAGCGTGGGGTCAGCCTGTAATGGTAAGACAGACCATTTGCAATACCACGATGCCGGACATCAACGCCTTTGGGACGGCCTACATGAGGATTAGCACAGAATCCTTGTACAATAATTTCAGCTACTCACCTGTCGTTCCCGAGGTGTATATGCAGTATGCCCCGTCTGCAGGTGAACTCAGATCCTCAACTTTCCCGGGATCCAATTGTTCTACCTCCCCTCTTTCTATCACCTTTTCTATACTCAACACTGGCACCTCCCCCGTGGTGGGCACGCGATGAGCAAATTCGTCCATTGATAGCACCACGCTCGGTCGAGCATCGGAGATAACGAAGCCCAATGTCTCATCCGCGATGGTCAACGCATCTAGAGGAACATACTGCGCGCCAGCCTTGAGTGTAGCTAGAATAGCCGCAACCAGGGCTACAGAGCGACGTGCCAAAATGCATACACGCGTTCCTGGAACGATTGGGTTGGGGAGAGCCCTCAAAGTATGTGCAAAGCGGTCCGATACCAGATCGAGTTGGGCGTAGGTAATGGATTCGTTATACAATGCACAGTGGAGCTCGACGGCAACAACGTCCGGCTGGCTTCGGGCATGAGCTTGAAATGCGTGATGAACGATTTGGGTGGCGACGGGCCGGGCAGGGCCGAGCCCGTGTTGAAAAAAAAGAGTGCGGTCGGTGGGTGAGAGGTGGGCGAGGGGGGACGGGGACATGGCAGGAAGGCGTGAAAGGGAATCGAAAACAAGAAAGTAATCAAGAAGTATCTGGCTTATCCTGGATCCTCTGCCGTCAAGCCGTTCTTGGGCAGACAGCCGACCTGCCGCTAGAACACAACAGCTGCAGGGGTTGCTTGGCCGCTGTCAATCCACGATGTTGAAACACATCTCCATCCACATCCACTGTTCCTGGTTTTGCCTTAACTGGTTCCCCCGAACTGGTCCCTCTGCGGCGTCAGTTATATTTACAATAAATTACGATGCGGTCAGACATGTTATGCGGAATGCCATAGAGACTACGAGTAAAACAAGGACAATGGTAAGTTTGATTAGTGGCCACCATTGATCTCGTAGACCTGGATAGAATCTCAAGACGTGCATCAAAGATGATAAAGATGATCTCGGGTTGTTCATCTCACAGCAGTTCTCTGACTTTGAGGCAGGTAACATGTATCAACTTGGCCCGAATAAGTAGCCGAGCCTGCTTTATGGGTCTCTATTGAGCATCACTGCCGTCATTGCCTTGGTTGGCCATGTGCGAATTCTTAGTAAAGTGTGCGATCCAAGACAGTCGATGAAGCAGAGAAGGTAGAAGAAACGTAGGGGCCCTAAAGTGGGTATGGAGGAAGTACAAGAAGCCACCCTAGCTTCCTTCAAGCATCTTAGAACCGAATTCTTGATCCAGAGCGCTAAATTGGACTCGAAGTTAGAAGGGTGTCGTATAAGGTGAATGGGTTCAGTAATAGGCTCAGAGTCTCATGGCATAGTACACTTGGTTGCATCCTGACAACGCAAGGCACTCTTACACGCAGACGTTCAAAAGAAGATATTTGCCTTATTTTGAGCTTGTCGATCACCACGGGCAGCTTGTCATGTCGAATAAGAGCCTTAGATAACGAAGAAATGATTCCTATGGGCGCGAGTTATGAATAAGCGCGTAGGGGATTAAAAAATTGGGCGGCTCACCTCATCCGATGATGAGGTCAGCGACAAGGTCATTGCTCTCCGCCTTGACTTGGATCTGGCGGCCTTTCGCGTTCTTGACCCCATACGATGCCAACTGCTTCTCCCTTTGCCTCTCTCTACCGGCCTGTGAGTGCCACAGCGGCTGGATGTTGACACCGGTCTCGTCATTTTTGAGGTTCGTGACGATATCGATCTAGCACATGTAGTTGTGTATTCCGAAAACGACGATCAACTTTTCTTCACCGCTATCAGGATCGAAGCGTAAGGTGCCGAAAGTATGGGTATCATCCATGAAGAGGGCCCCCTCGCCATTGACCTGTTGCCTAACGGTCTTCTTGATGACGCATAAGTACGCGTTGGCGTTGGTTTAGTAGACGTGGACGCTGATCTTGTGGGACAGTTTTATGTATGTACATGAAGAGGGATATTTATAAGAATGAGTGCGACGTAGACGCGAAAAAATGAACCTGGTTGTAGTTTGGAGGGGTAGGTGCAATGTAGCTGTGCGCCGACGAGTAGGTCAATTGTAAGAAAGATGTGGCGCCGAAAAAAGAGGTGCTCACTGAAGAGATGTACAGAGAGACCTTGAGAACTCCCTGCGTTGAATGCGATCTTCTATGCCTTTGTGAACTTCCCGTGTCCATTATAAGGACCGTAATATTTGTTCAAACCAATACACAGAGCGGCTACCTCTTTGAAGAGGAAAGACAAGAAAGATATACGGGTTTGTGGTGGACGGAAAATGGGGTTGAAAGACACGATGAGGATTCATTCGCGACTCCGAGGGATTCCACGTCCATACATTTCCACCCTCGAAGGCCTGGAGAACGATATTTCTCCAACAGTTGGGCACTAGAAAATTCTCGGTTAGTCATAATTGGAGCAGCCAAATGGCTGGGTTTTTCGAAGCCTGTAAGCTGAGAGTAAGTATATTGGTCGCATGCGAAGACTTTTGAACGTGGAAGTTCTTACTCTCTTAAAAACTTCGGTGACCCCAGGTTAGAGAACTTAAAGAAATGGCAGCATTTGAGGACTCCTTAAAGGCTCTTGCATAAAGCTGATAAAGAGCAGAAAGAGTGAAATTTTCAGGACTGAACAGTTCGAACGAAAATGGTGGCGTGAGACACCTGAAGTCTCCAACAGTGACGCATTTTTTTTTAGCAGACTCTGTTCCACAATGCCAACATCTAATGGCACTCTCTCGTAAAATTGCTGCAGGGAAAAGGGATTCCAGCGTCTACCATGATCCTCGCTAGTTTACAAGCATATCGGATGGATAGCCTCAACTTCTGCGACGCCTTAGACGCCTCATTTGATACTTGTGCTTCCAATGGGTTATGCAATATATAATGGCGGCTGGCGGCTCTTGGAGTAAGAACATCCTACACATACCTTGGCCAATGAATTCATTCTCTGCCATAATCTCTGCTCCCTCAGCGGGCCGGTGGAAGGTAGATATCGCGTACGTTCTATTATAATTTATGACAGTGGGTACCAATCGGATGTTGGGCGGATCTGCTTACTCCCGTTCGACATATTCAACAACGTAATTCTATCTCATTTGGATTCGAACTTCATGGTTATTATTCGCTCCGAGTCACGGCTTGATATCCATCCTAACTGCGCATCCCAGGCAATGTACGGCAAGTCATCTGCGCCTTCTTTACCGGTTGATCGTGGCACTAGGCTCTATGTGCTCCAGCGGGGCTGGGGCGCCAATAATGAAATTTTCTGCAGTTCTTGAAAGGGCCAATGATAGTGAATCCGAAGAACGTTTGTCTGGTGGAGCTGGTGCAACGTCAGCTGACGTTCTCTCGTGGGCAACGGTAGCCCCAGGGTATGTACGGCTGTTGGGATCAGCTAGAACACAATCTTCCACTCTGACGAGTTCGAGCCTTTATCGAGCAGCGTGGCTAATGAGGTACGACGGTAACTCTATCTAAGCCTCTCAGTCGAGGCAAGGCTTCGCCTGATACGCACTGTGAAGCACTACCGATGACTAAACGTCGCTACCACCACCGCCCTTAAAGTAACGGAGTACCCCTTTCTATTAAGATATATGGTCTCAATGAGCGCGCATATTCACCAGTTCACACGTAAAAATAACCTCGCCCTGAATTTCTCATTCTGTGTACTGTCTAGATATCAGACGTATCAACCTCATCTCTCTCAAGTGTGGAAAAGGCGCCCAAGGTAGGCGTGCCAGCTTAACGGTGCCTTTGAACATGTTCTAGAAACTCGGCTGTCCAGACAATCGTTCATATACAACAGGGAAGGGGGTTGATCCAAGCCTGCTCGTAAACCTGTTTGGCTCACGGCTGGACTCGACATATTTTTGGAACTTTGCTGTTGAGTAACTACTCAGAAGCAGTGGTGCATGTAGTAGATTGATTTGGAGTACTGGACTGGAGAATCTCGTCGAGGTGGCCCAGTATTTGACGCTCGGCTGCCTTTGATCTGGGTCGATCAAGCTAAATTTTCATGAAGCACTTCGAGCTACTTCAGGACAACTTTGTGTAGTCCTTGAATGAGGTGTTGAAGTCCTTAACCTCCACCCTACGTGACCAGGAACGGATATCTTTTCTGAGACATACACAAGACTTACGAGGGACATCACTGTTTATTTTCACAACGCAAAGCCATCATACAGTGTTATCTGTTACAAAAAATTCTGAAGGCCAATTGGGAAACTATCCCAGCAAGCTATTGATTTCTGAGTCTTCGTCGTATGCTTTCTTTACCTGCAAAGATCGTTAGATGGGTAGCGAGATGCAATCTCCGGCCTCCTAACCTTCGCCAGGAATTCATCGTCAATGAGGACCCTGATACCTGTGGCAGCCAACGCTTTGGTAACGTCAAGGCAGGCGTAGTGCGCTTCGATAGTTGCCGCGGCCTTCTCAAATCCGGGTGTGTGATTTCCGCCATCCTTGATCGTTGGGATCGCTGCCAGTGATGAATGAACAAGGTTGATGACAAGGGAAAAATATGATTGGTTTGTTACGTACCAAACCCAGGGTGCAACGACGGAAGGGCTGTGTGATAGTAGTCAGCTTATGAAACGCAGTCTATATTCATCCAGCACACCATAAGAGACATTCCCCTACATCCATAGATCAGTATGTAGCCTGTATCTGTCATAAATACACTTACGAAGTCAGTGGAAGCACTCTTGATGCCCCATTCGTAATCAATTGCGCCATACTTGGCTGTAATGATGTTCGCCACTTCGCCACCTTGAAAAATCATGAGGCCGGAAGGATCAATTATGTACAAACCTGCAGGAATACCTAGAGCTGCATTTTGACGAAGATCATGCGTTCCCGTCACCTCTGTAGTGATCTTGACCTCACAGCCCGTTGCAAGACCCGCAGCCCTGAGGTAAATCAGGAAAAGTGGGGGGCGAAGGTTTGAAAATGGACGCACTCGAAGCATGGGATCACTCGTTTGAGAGTAACCTTGACCTCTGAGCGCGATGGGGCGCGCACGTAGCAGCTATAAATTCATGGTATGAATGTCCGCAGTTTCTACGACGCGTGCTTAAAATATGTACATCATCTTCGCATAGTCGGGGATGACTGAGATGTAGGTGATTAGCACGAGGAGGCGTGATTGCTGATCGCGGAACGTACTATTGGGTGCCCAGTCTTTGCCCTCAAAGATTCCGTGAACACGGTGGGTAGGTAATAACTGCTGTCGAAGCGCTGATATATTGTTATACCCAAGGACCGCGGCATCCAAAGCATTCCTTCCCTCCCAAGGAGAGAGGGCAGCGTGAGCTCTTAACACCTCCTCAGGGTGAATATCAGGGTCACAGTGAAATAACGCACGTGTGTCCGAAATACTCGACCGTCACGCGCTCAAGAGCGAGGCAGCCAGAGAGGCTCACGGAGCCCACCGGACCTGGGGCGGGGTGACACCTGATGGAAAATAAGTAAACTAGGTAAGGAGATGGCGCAATAGGATCGACGGACATCAGACAAGCAGACATTTCCTTGTAAGCGCCTTTTTCCATCAGTATGACCTTCCCGGAACCACCTTCCTCAGCTAAGAATATGTCAGAATGTGTTTCCAACTGACAACGTGCGGATTACACTCACCAGGAGTTCCCAGAAGTTCTACCTTACCAGCAATGTTGAACTTTTGCAGAACTTTCTTAATTGCAATCGCAACCCCGACACCTTAGACACATCAGGATCTCATGCCTCAAGCAATCTTTCGACACGAAGTATTATACCTGAAATAGCAATCAGATTATGGCCACAGGCGTGTCCAACACCTGGTAAGGCATCCATCTGTGGAGAGTCGCGTTATTGAATGATTGTGAGTAATCTGCAGGAAGTTACCTCTGAATTGACTCCGATCGTCCTTCCACCTTCTCCGTGACTGAAAGTTGCCCGCCAAGCGGTTTCCAGATGATAGTGCCTGGTAACTTCGAATCCGTGCTTCTCCACAAACGTGCTCAGGACGTCGTGTGCATGGCTGGTATGAAATATAAGAAAAACCATCTGATATGCGTAGATCAATGCATACCGCTCCTCAAATCTAATCTCTGGGTGGCCTGGACTCGGGAATATTATTGTTAGCATGGCGAATAGATAGGTTGAAATGACACGTACTATGTATATCGAGGCTGAGTTTTCTTAGCTCAGGATCCAGTTCTTTGATTGTAGCCTCGATATTCTTGAGAATGTCTGGGCGATATATGTCTTCCACGCCGTTAGGGTTACTAGGAGTGGGTGCAGTTTTATCGTTGGGGCCCCAAACCGGGCCAGAATTTTGAGTAGCAAATTGGCAGCCACAACCAGTCATTGGTAAAGGTTAGAGGGTAAGTAAGTGATGGTGGAGTTGTGGCACAAACCGCGTGAACCTGCAGTTTGCCCCACACGATGATACTAATCGGGCGGCAATCAAACATATGGTAAATCTGATAAGATTACATGTATCTCCTTTTGCATGGCGGCCAATCACTGGCAGTTGAATTGACATTGTGCTCATCGCCATACGTGATCCTAACGCGATCCACTCAGCCGTGATGACCACAAACTCCCAAGTCTCACTCTTTATCGACCGTCAACGTCAGCTTCTTAAGAGAGAGCGCGATGCGGAGATCGATCGCAGTTCATTACTACTGTCCAACTGTGGGCCAAAACTACTGGAACAGAAAGGCTTGTCTTTAGGTGGACTGGGCGTCGTTAGTGTGAACATTGGTTTAGGTGGAAAAACGTATCATTTTCATTCTCGAAAAATATAATATCGTACTAAAATCATGCAAGGGCAGCCTAGTGGAACTCGAACGACCCTCAGCCTATCATTCTAGCCAGACATTCCCACCACATTCATTCCGGTGAGCACAATTCGACTCAGTAAGTCAATTTGATAGTTGAACGTTTATTTAGACCAGGAGATTTGGCGAGGGTGGAAGCCAATGTGTCGGCAACTTCTGCAAAGAAAGCCACATCGAAGAAGGCTGCGACAGAGGAGACTAAAGGATCGCAACCAGAGGGCGTCGTTTACAAGGCCTGCCACTTATACCTATCCCCTGTGATGTTAATACACTTACTTTGGTAAAAAGGTATCTGACACTCGAATCATAATCGCAGTGGATTCGAACGACACGTCAACAGAAGACTTGGACCTACCAGAACGGTGTCGTGTCGTCAAACTCGCTAATAGCGTCACATATGACAGGTAGATGCCTCTCCGTCAGGTGTATGTTTCACAGCTCCTGAACGATACAGAATGGAGAAGGCTTTAGACAGGCTAGAAAAGCGCGCCGGTAATTTTAAGGTGACCCCGATTGCTTATATCCTGGATTCTAATAGTTGATAGGTTTCTAGGATGAAAAGGTCTCCCTGGATTCTCTTCGACTCACGCAAGTTCTCCTTGGGATCGTTCCTCGTACCGAAAGACAACGTATTGATGAGGAAATTACCTTCTTCGACGATAAGCTGAATCCAAGTCAGAAGGAAGCGATCAGGTTCTGCTTGGAAGCCCCTGAGGTAGCCTGCATTCACGGACCTCCTGGTATGAAACGTCAGTTCTATCGCTTTTCATTGCCTTTCATAATAAAATTCAAGGAACTGGAAAAACACACACCATCATTGAGCTCATCCGTCAACTCACGTCAATATCGCCTTATAATCCCAAACCACTTCGGTTACTGGTCTGTGGAGCGTCCAATTTATCCGTTGATAATATTCTGGAACGACTCCTGGCACTACCTCAAGAGAAAAGAGATAGTATCAAGGTGACGAGAATTGGACACCCCGCTCGTGTCATGGCGCACGAAGGTATCCTTGACTCGACATTGGATGCCAAAGCAATCCGTACAGACCAGGTCTGTTCAACGCTGATAAGCATAACTGTAATACGTTTTGAACTGCTCTATAGGCTGCTCTGGCGAAGGATGTGAAGAATGAACTTGATGAAACGCTTGGTATCCTTTCAGGAAAAGGAAAAGGCACCAAAGGGAAGCGCCCGAAGGGTGCGGAACGCAAGAAGTTGTGGGAAGATGTCAAAGCCCTCCGAAAAGAGTGAGACGTAATTTAGCATTTCCTTTTCATGTCATTGATCATCGCGTTGGCAGATACCGTCAACGGGAGAGCGGAGTAGTGAAGTCTGTGCTTTCAGAATCGCAGGTTAGTCCTTTTCGCGGGCTTCCCTTCATCATGATCAAAACTATTTCAGGTTGTCCTTGCGACGTGTCATTCTGCTGGCTCGCGGCAGTTGTGGAACGACGATTTCGATGTTCTTATTATTGATGAAGCGACGCAAGCGCTTGAAGCTGTATAATCTGTTCTCCCCACATTACTCATGATGTCGCTAAACCCTGCATCATAGGTCTGTTGGATCCCTATCTTCAAGGCAAAGAAACTGATCCTTGCGGGGGACCCCATGCAATTACCACCAACCATTTTATCCGTAGATAAGGAAAGGAAGAAGAAGGCGAACGACACTTCGGCCAAGGCTAACACAGGAAAAGGTCTCCCTGGTTTATCCAAGCCGGACATGACTTCACAATCTAAGACAGATGTCACGATTGTCGATAGTTCTCCATCGGACCTTGCTACTGATGAGGACGCCGACTTGCCATCAGAATCCTCAACTGCTTCAGACGTGGAAACAACCCTTCCCGAAGCGCTATCGGCGTCGTCGTTGAAACCAGCGACTATAAAGCAAGCCCTACGTCCGTCACGCTCCTTAGAGACCACTCTCTTTGATCGCCTGGAAGACATGTACGGGTCGAGCATAAAGCGGATGTTGACAATCCAATACAGGTAGATCACAACCACCCACATTACTGCTACCGTTTAAAACTCATGCAACACCTTAGGATGCACTCGCAAATCTGCTCTTTCCCATCGGAAACATTGTACTCATCCAAGTTAACTTCTCATTCATCTGTTGAAGGGCATCTTCTTAAAGACCTTCCGAACGCCTACGCAGAAAACGAAGAGGACGAAAAGGAGATACTGGCAACACCCGTTGTCTTCTTTGATACTGCTGGTTGTGAGTACTTCGAAAGGGTCGACGGGGACGGGGACGAAGGCAGTCGATGTAACGAGAATGAGGCAACTGTAGTCAAGAACTGGGTGGACAAGCTGGTGATTTCGCAGTAATATACTAGAACATGCACGATCACTTACGATACTTATAGGTGGAAATGGGCCTTACTGCTGATCAAATCGCTGTTATAACACCGTACGTTCCCTTTTGTCCTACCCCTCAAAATGTCTCATTTTGCATCGCTTTTGCAGCTACCAAGCGCAAGTGACCCTCTTGTCGTCGATCCTCCGCCCAGCGTACGGAACGGAACTGGAAATTGGAAGTGTTGATGGTATGCAAGGCCGAGAAAAGGAGGCAGTTATCATCAGCTTGGTACGAAGCAATCAAATAGTATGTCCTTGATGAGCGTTGCATAGGAAATCGTACTGATGACTTTTTCAGAGAGAAGTAGGCTTTTTGAAAGAGAAGAGGCGTTTAAATGGTATGTGATTCTTCGATCGACGTGGAATGCCTTCTCATTTACGGTCAGTTGCTATGACCCGTGCCAAGCGTCATCTTGTATGTCTTCGTTATTACTACTTCATATGCTTCATTCACCAAATTATTCACCTTTACATAGTGCGTTATTGGAGACTCGTCAACTATTTGTCATGGCGGTGATTATCTGAAGAAATGGTTGGCGTGGTTAGACGCCAACGCGGACGTCAAGTATGCAGGACTCGAATAGTTACAATATCCAAAATTTAGCGTTTTATTACTTTCGAAACCGTTGAAGGAGCTATATCTGCTCTCTCCTGCCCATGAGACATGTTTATCATTCCAGATGCATACCTAATGATTCTTCTTTGGGCGCCACTTCAACTTGGCAGATATCTTCGCCTTTATTTCTTCCTGGCCCAACCTCAAGGGTTTCATCTAAAACGGCGAAGAAATAAACAGGCAATGGGAGATGTTTCTGTCGATATCGTGGTTGTGGAGCCAGTGCAGATAATCATCAGAACTAGAATCTCTACCCCAGGACAAGAAATCGATTTCGACAACTCCGGGACGGCCTTTGCCTACGACAATCTCCATGATGAAAACGATGATCCCCAGGCATAAATATTCACATGAGGAATCAAGTGCAGAAGTGATATAGAGTACATGTAAGGACTAGTATTCGTCGATGTCCGCAAGGGAAGCATATTCTGAAACTGACTGGTCATCCTCATATTCCTGCACAACGTCTCGCATAGCATAACGCATGATAGGTGTGGTTGGCACCAACTTAGGTCCTACGACCTCAAGTGCCTCCTCATAGATATCCCTCTGACCCAGCTCATGCTCCGATACTGGGACCATTCCCTCTTCCGACATCTGTAATGTCATATCCACTGCAGCCGGCTCAACTCCAGGAGGTGAGTAGCTCGGAATTGGCGGCCCTCCAGTACTGACTACACCACTTCTTGACCCCACTTCTCCCCCGTTTTCCTTCGTCACAGTCTCCGTCCATCGGAGGTCTAGTAGTCGTCCTTTAATCAGCCCGTCCACTGCGCGCACACCGAGCTCGCGGCATAACATGAAGTACGGGATATACGTTGTGTCGGGCTGCGTAAGGCGGCTCATGACCTTCAGTAGTTGCATTGCGGTAAAGTCAGCTGAATAAACGCCGGCGATCATTGCGTTATTGGAGTCGATACCATCGTTTGGGCCATGTGGATGAGTAATCGGTGAATATATTTTGAAACCGGCAGGTCCGAGGCCAGGATGGAGAGTATCTGGATTGCTTGTGTTGGCAGCTCGATTTGTGCTGGTAGCTTCCGCTGCATGTGGTGACTGAGAAGAGTGGATGATGTGAAGATTGAGGAGAGCATGTGCTTGCAGGAAGTGAGAACTTTGTTTGACTGTGGCCAAGCGAACCATTCGATTAACTGGAAGTTGGAGGAGTAACAGGCATGGCAGAACACTTACTGTCGATTTTCCCGTTCGAGTTGACTGTATAAAAGTTCAGTATGGTGTTATCTAAATCCGAGGATGAGGAGATTCACCGTAATCAGTAACGTAGTCCCTCCAATGTACTAACTTCCCTCCAAATGCTTCAAATAGGATCTCAAACCTCAAACCAGGGCGGAGTCGTTCTGGAACACTGGGCAATACCTGATCACGGAAAAATGCCCTTGTTTCTGATCTTGAGCAATCCCCAATAGTAATAATCTAGATATGACAATTGATATGCATCGCAATAAAGTTTCGAGCAAGAGTTTAAGTATACCTTGCAATGCTGCATCACGTTAAACTGCCTCAACCAGGTCTGGTAGAAAGGGTCGCTGGTGGCATGGATAACATGGCACAGCCGATCCTGCTTCGTTAAGACTAGCATAGAGTCGAGTAAGCATTTCATCGTCTCTGAGGACTGAATAAGAGCCGGCCTAACAATCAGGTTAGTATAGCCAATCACAGAGCCACGTTATAGGACTTCCACGTACAGCTTGTGTGCTTCATCAAAGAAGATGACCTATGCAGTCGCCGGCAGGATTAACAAGTCAGTCAAAACAGGGTACTGCCAGGTGGAGATATATACTGACCGGCATCTTCTTAAGGGGTTTCTCTCTTTGCTTTTTCTCGTCTTCAATGTTTGACATCCGAGCGGGGTTTGCTGGTTCTTTCCCCTTTGCTTTAGCCGCCTTTCTGAGAGTCCACCTTTTCCATTTTGAACTTGAAGTACCATCAGACCCTGCATTAACACGCGTGTGGTCGGAGTTAGTGTCGGAGGGTTGCCGGCGCTCGCCATTGCCGCGTTCTTCCTCTGGTTGAGAGGGTTGGAAGTTCCAGTATTTCAAAAGTGAACTCTGGGTGGATATACAGTTGAACAAGGTTCCAAAGGGGTGGTAATGGGACCGCCACCTTACCTGAAATAATTCCATAAGGCGTGCTATATCGCTTGATTTGACATTTTGCGTTTGTGAATCACCAGATGCGTCCTGTGCTCGGTTCTCCACGTTTTGGCGGTCAAACTGAAAAATAAATATATTGTACTCAGGAGGATAACTATTAGATGATTGGCGAGTTACCTTGAAGCTCCAAGCCTCCTTCTCAAATTCCTCATAACCAACTATTTTATTCGAAATTTCCTCGAAATAAAGTTCCATCTGCTGGCTCAGGCTCATGTATAGGCTCGATAGGTCTGCAAACCCTGCGATCCGCAAGTCAAAGTGCAGGACGTGATATTGCTCGCGAGACAGGACTTCTCTCAGCAATGCGGTCTAAACCCTGTCCCATGAGCAAATAGGGTGGTGCATGAGGCGTATACGGACCTTTCCGGTAGAGCTTGCGCCAAAGAGGACCGTAAAGGATGGCTCCCCTTCGAGCGCCCGTTCGAGGGCTTCCATTTCGGCCTTGCGAGGGAAGAACCCGGGCAAACGGGAGAATGTGTGTTTTGGCCGTAGTTGAGAACGCTCCCTGTTCTCCGCGATCTCTCTACGGGCTTCCTCGAGAAGGCGCCTGGACTCTGTGAGTGAACGAACCGTCTCAGCAGGCTAAAGAGTAGATGATTAGTGAATGAATTATGAATCTACTACACCAGGCGACACTCACATTCGTAATGACCCCAACGATATCACTCATGCCAAAGAAATTCCTCTTATTGATGTCGGTGGGGAGGAACGATGCCCGTCGACGAGGGATATTGGTTCGAAATAACCAATGTATCGAGGGCAAGTGGCCGCTAGATGAGGGTTGCGGAGTTCTTCGTAGCTTGATACTGTTCGAGGTGGGGTTCATGGGTTATGGCAGATATGAAATGAAAGTACGAGTAGCGAGACAAATTCCAATGTAGAAGATGAATGCAGGTGTACGTACAAGCGAATGGATTCGATTAAGCTGCGTAGATATGTAGACTAGCCATGTGCGTACATGTGTAATCGGTTCATTCTGGCTCCTGACGCAAACGGCGCGCTTTTATGCATCTCGTGTGTGATGATTGGCAGCGCAGCCTGGCTACCACGTTGCAGAGATGAGGATATTGGGGATAGGTAGTTCATGTTCCGGTGGCTGGGGAGCGCTCCAGCAGTGCAATTGTCCCAAACAGCTTTGACTCGTGCATAGACCTTTGATTCTAGGCTACGGTCAGGTTTTATAGTTTCAGGGAAGGAGGTCCCTAGGCCTCAAGATCGTAGTAGATGACTGAAAATGATGTCACTAACTTAAATGCAGGACTTAGCAAAGAAATAATTATGTAAGAATGTAGTTTGCTAGGTCCTTTTGTATCTATCTCCTCATGAAGTGCTTTATAGTTCTACCATTCCACGCCATCTTCATCATCGTCCTGAGACACCTCGTAATCCTGTTGCATCATTCTAAGTAGGCGAGAGGATGGTCCTGTTCTCGATCCATCATCCTCATAGTTTCTGAAAATAATGTTCAATGTCATGGCTAAGTGAGAGAAGTGCATATACCTCGCGTCGTCATCATCGCCACTATCACCGCTGCCAGCGTTTATCGAAGAACTGGGCATCGCATGTTAGAACGACAATCTAGTTATAATCCATGTTTACACTTACTCGTGATCTATATCACCAGAAAGGTCAAGGATAACTCTGATAAGTGGATTAAGTCAACAAATATCCAACATTCCCTTGAAAATATAGCTCACGGTTCTGGTGCCCTTGCCGGCCTACTGCGTCCCTGAATCAACGCGACTTGAGGAGACCACGCTTCCTGCACCTCGTCTTCGGAGTCCAGTACAATAGGTGCTGCTCTGGCTCCATTACGACGTTGTGGGACTCTGAACTGCCTTCCAGCACCTCTCGCGTCACCATCCACTAAATTCGCTCCTTCACTATCACCTTCGTCGTCACTGAAGACACGAATGGTGCCTCTTGTGATTCGGCGAGGCCGTGCCGGGGATGATGAGGGTCCTTCACTGAGCTCACCCTCATCGTCGATGAAACTGCTTTCATACCCATCCTCGTTATCCTCGTCCTCGTCGTTTACCGCTTCAATTCTTGCACCACCTGGTACATCCAGCCCCGGCCAGACACCATCGGGGGCAATAGGAGGTGGGCCATTGTGGGTCCACGGCCAAGCCGCAACTTGAGCACGAAAGTCAGCTAATATATTTGGTCGCTCTAACCTACGCCTTGGTGGAGGAACGTCGCCATCGTCTTCTGAGCCATCTATCTCATCATGTTCATCGTCCAAATCCCTCGGTCCCAGCCCGAACGCGAGTTCGGAATCACTCTCGTCATCGTCGCCCAAATCCAACCCGTCCTGCCCAGCCGCCATCATATCAAGTATATGCCGCAACTGCGGGTGAGGCACGGCAAAGTCCATCTCCTCTTCATCGTCGTCTTCACCGTGATGGCCTGGGTACTCCCTGTGGCAGTGCGTGCACACCCCGCCCATGAGCTCATGCATACAATCTATACAGCGATAGATTCCACCATCCTCTGCGTCATACATTCCGAACTCCTCCAGCCCACCAGTGCCATTGGTCCCGTCGCGCGGTGGGCGGGGAGGAAGTCCTTCCAAAAAGTCAAAGAACGGGCGGTTGTATCGACGAAATATGTTACGCCAGGGATCAGGGGCTGTGTTGCTGGGGCCATCGGCTGTAGAAACCTCTTCCGCGGGCATGGGAAGGTCAGTCAGCCCACTTTGCAATAAGTTCATGACCATATTCTTGAGTGGCCAGACTTCCACAGGACGCTCGGTGACTTGGGTTCGACAGAACGGGCATTTCTTTCTTTTATGGATGTGCGAAGTTTCATGGTCGGGAATCTGCTCTTCGAAGGGATGAATATCTGGCTTATCGGGGGTTGTAAACCAGCGGACAAGGCAGGGATGACAGAAGACGTGCCCGCAGGGCGCGAGGGCAAATGGCCTGTAGAGAGGGTCGAGGCAAATCTGGCAGGTGAGAGACTGATTGACTTGGGCTAGGTGTGCTTGGTGTTTTTGTAAAAGCTACATATGGTAAATTGGGTTAATCATACACTTTAGTTAAGTGATAGAGGCACGTACCAGTGATTGGGCTTCGAGTTCTTTCTTTAATCGTGCTATCTGAACTTCGGGGGGCTCAATGTCTACACATGGTCCTTCTTCTGAAGCTTTCCCCTTTCCCTTGTCGGCGTATGGCTGATTGAATATACGGTATTGAGAAACGAGAGTGACAAGAGTACGAAAAGAGCGCTCACGATCCTAGGAGCCATGTCACCCACGTCCTTTATCTGTTGCCACTCCTCCGTCTCTGGGTTGGCATCAACTGAGCTGCTGACAGGCGTAACATCATTCGACTCCTCCACGGTACTTTGGGTTCCCACTGTAAGACTCCTTGACTTTGACCTGGAGCGTGATGTTGGCTCAGTGACAGACATCTTGCGTCTCTTCTTTCTCCTCTTCTTTTTATCCCTCGTGGCAGTACCAGTACTGTCGTCGCTCTTCCTCAACTTCTTTAGATGCCTAGAATTGTCTAATTCGTTGTCCGACACGACGGTGTTGCGTTTCTTGGAGTTCATAGATTGCGCCTGGGCACCAACGCCTCGACTTGGGCTGCCAGTCGTTGTCTCGGGGCGCGTCGACATTATGACTGTCGAAACTGAGTTTGAAAAACTCCGAAGGGGAATGTTTATCCCAAAATGGAGATAACGGATAATTAAGTAATTACTGAGTATTTTTACCCAAGGTTCAACGAACTTTACTAAGATAGGGCCCTTGTAAAACGCGCCCATGTCACGTGGTTTTCTGTGACATTTAGCGTGATTCTCAGTAAAATCTTAATGGCCTTCAACCATCGTCGAAAATGAGAAATTGAGCCGTGCAAGGCCCAAGGTAAACTAATTTCTGAGGGGATAGCACAAAGGGAATTTTGATTTTGCAAGATTTGCAAGTGCCATTAAGGAAATACAGTCGAATTAAGTATTTTTTGCTCATTGTACATGAATCCCAAAAAAATGCCACGGACATCGGGTTCTCCCTGAAACTTCGAGGGAAACTATGGAAGGTGAAAAGGATGTGTAATAAAACAACACTGTCTACGTACTCTACATAATGAGCTTGCGCAAGCCTCATAAATGACGTGTTTGGAACCCTGGTCACACAAAGTAACAGCACGTGACATGGGCGCGTTTTACAAGGGCCCTATCTTACCATATTGGTAATTTTGGGTGGCCCGAAATTATATTTACCCTTATTTTATAATTTAAGTCCTAATATCAAGTTCCCCAAAATTCCGGCTCTGGTGTCATGTCTGGGACCATCCTGGAATTTTTGAATGAATCAAATATTACCTGCAGGCCCACAAGGCTTGTATTATGGTATTTTTTATACCTTTCAAGTTAATAAATTCGCTTTTTGAGAGAATTTTCTTTATTTAAATAGAGAAAATCATCTCAATATTTCTGGGTGCATATTTTTAGATTCCAGTCAATGTGAAGATTTCAGAGCAGTAGAAATTTAGGTTATGCCAACACCTGAAGATTACAGGCTATGCTTGATGAAGTGCAAAACTGATTTTTTTTCAATTTTCCATAATGTTTTCCAATGAACTCATAAACAACAGTGTGAAATGGCTATTGCAAAGCTTTTGAATGTACTTAGGATGCCCTGCTAGCCATTATAAAGAATACATCCAAGAGCTCAGTGGGCCTGAATCAGCTTGAATCAACT